>MJUU01008934.1:56072-76361 GCA_002080025.1 Modiolus philippinarum
CGTCAATGAAGTACTACCACGTCAATTTGGTAGCCGTGATTTTGATTCCATCTATCGGTGTATTGCACGTGCCTTGTTTGTTGATGATTGTGATTGTGAACTTTTGATATATTGCACGTGCCTTGACATTTGGTGATTTTGATTCCATTTGTCAGTATATCGCACGTGCCTTGTAAGTGGTGGTTTTTTATTCCACTTTTGAAGTGCCTAGTTAGTAGATACAACACGTGCTTTGTTAGTTAAAAATTGTGAATCCACCTATCGGTATATTGTACGTTATCTATTTATCACAAGGGCAGTACAATGCCGAAGGAACAAAGAATAAAATACATAAATCAAAGTCCAGAGACAAGGCAAAAGTAAGAACATCAGAAGACGGAAGACCAAAGACGCTACACAACCACAAAACGCAAACACTTCAAATACACATGATGCATCAATGCCGCTCGGTTTTGGAACTAACATTTTATTGAATATCTCATCTTATATCAATTTTCAAGCAGAATAGCATCGTCAACTTTTTTCTGCAAATTTGAATCTTACGACAGCTTCAAAAAAGTTTACAATAAAGTTCCATACAAAAAACACTGCCATACCAATATTTAAAGCAAAAAACTGAAAAACACATCCGGCAGTAAAAAAGCATATGAAGCATAAGTCAGAGGTGGCCAAGGCACAGAAACAAGTGGTTTTAGGATACAGCATTTCCCATTCACCACTTGTGTGCTGAACAAATGCGCGAATAGTATAGACCTAAGAGATTGTGCACTTCAGGTAACTTTTTTTACAAAAAGAATTAAAGATTAAATTTGTTTGGTTTCTTTAAAGCTGATATTAACTGATATGCAAATATATAGAATAAGACCAAAAAATTTTGTTTTTTATTATTTAAACAGTTGTTTATCATTAAAGGTGATCTTATGAACCACTTCAAGCTTTTTTGCGTAATTTATATCAGTTTATCAAATTAATCATAAACCTCCCTTTTTGCTGTTTCATATTCTTAATCATTTAAATCTATCAATTTTATCCTTGTTTGTAGGACATTAAACTTCGCCTTTGGTCGTTAAACGCGTTGATGATATCACTATTATATGGATAATTGCGTATCTTTCTTGGTCAATTTCAATCAATGTGGTTAGAAAGGGTAGTGACGGAAGCTCATTTCCACTCCCCTTTTCTTCACCTGACACAAACGAGGACAATAGGGTGGGAGGCGATAAACGTTACTCATCCGTAGCATAGATTATTATGAAGTGACTAAATACCGGAGTGATCATCGGGTTACTACGTATTTACATATTGATCCGTAATTATACAGTAATATTGGTATGATAAGACTCGGAGATCAAGCCGGAATATTTAGATAGATTCCGGATAACAAATCGTATTAATTGGATCAAGTTTGGTAACAAACTGTCGTAGTACAAGCTGATAACACGAAGATTGAAAATAGTTTTATTGAGTTTAAAGAGGTGACATATTGAACTTTTCTGTGTGAACATTTATTCATTTACTTGACAATAAGAGGGGATTTATTCTTTAAAACGTATGTATAATTATAATGTTTTTTCTTCAAAGTTTCAATTTTAAATGTCATCATATTGAAGAATATCATAAGTATTAATAAATTTACATTTTTAATTTTCAATTTGCCATTTTTAATTTACGTTGAATTTGAAATTAAAATGCTAATTTATTAATGATTGATATCATTTAGAAACTTGTTTCATGAAAAAGGTATCCTTTATAATTACACCCGCAAAGGGTATGGGGAATAATTATGTCCACACGTACGAAATATTCATATATATTTGTAGAAATCGCTATGTATTAAATATAATGAACCTAAAACTCTTGACTTAGCATTGTTAGACTAACTTTGTAATTCAGAATTATAGATATAGCTTAAATGCATTATATGACATAGTTTCAGCTAGACGTACAGTACATAAACTGTAACTCTTAACCATTCAATGTTTTATCAATAAAGATCTAAAGATGATATCAAGTGATGCAGTAAAAATGTGTATTGCATCAATGTTTCTTTGACGTGTTCCGTTTTATTTACTGTATTGCATAAATCAGCTACTATTAGCTGTAAAAAATGACTGTATTTTACAGTGTAAATTTGGTTCTAATTTGTAACATGAAATATGTTGTAATTATTCTATAAAATATATATAATTAATCGTTCATGATTCTTTATGAGTCAAATAGACTTGGTAAAAATCAATCGCCCACTCGTACCCACTTGTTGATATTTCACAATTTATTATTATTTTACTTTACTTAAAGACACTCATTATATTAAAGAATAATTACCAGTATATGGTCTTTCGAAAGTTTTGATCATATCTGCACTGAAGAGACACAAAGACACAGATTGTCGAAATGACCATCTGCAGAACTTTAGTTAAAGTAACTTCTGAATCAGTTTTTAATTTTATTTAACATTCTAGCGACAACACGAAACCAAAAGGACAAAAATACGAACCACAACGTTAATTCACAACCCACCTTCAAATGAAAACCGTTAACACCAGAGGAAAAATCAATATTAAGGTTTTGTAGTCTTTGAAAAGTACCTCCTCTGTCTCGAATGGGATTTTGTATTGTTTGAAGGTGTTATTTTCTCGTTCTAGATTATTTGAAAATGTGCAACATGTAATCCGATGCTATGCGCAATATATAAGAAACTGGACCACAGTGATACATTTAAGATGGACGTGAATGCACACAGCAATATAGACATTATGGGGGAAGTCAATCAAACGAGGTGTATATCGTGTATAAACAAACGAACGAAACATTTATGGAACAGTTCACGGACGCGGAATGCAATACGGACTTATTACTACACACATTGGAGGTCAATACATTCTATATTGTTTATGCTGTTGTTCTGTTTAACACATGTCAGGTAAGTTTTTATGTAATGGGTATTGGGCAACATTCCTTTTATCAACAGAGTGGAAATTGTTTTCTTTTAGAGGATAGGACATAAAAAAATGTTCAATTATTATTCTTCATCTTCAGGTCACCGAAAATATTGCTCTACCTACAATGGCATGACAGTATATTTGTTTTAATTTTGAAAATGACACCTTTTCTAAGCAGTGCCATAAGTGTTTGCTATATTTTCAGTTTTTGCAAGTCTGGGTGTATTCCAAAAATTTTGTGCTATTTATTAAACTTAGATCGACACTTCATCTTGATACATATGATTTTGTATTTCTAAACAAGGTATTCTTTTTCCTAAGTCGTGTAGTAGCCGTTGTCCTTCAAATTGTTTCTACAATATAAGAAAAAAAACGTGTTTACTGTAAGTCCTTTTTATTTTGTCTCAAAAGATTTTAACAAATAAACAAGGTTGATCTACAAGAGGGAACTAACCACTGGGTCTATGCGAGAACTCTTAACATTAACGACCCAGAGCTGTGCATGGTCTTAATAAGTTACCTGGAGTTAAACGCTTGGTCTTAATAGTAAAATTAAACAAATCAACAGGAGATGAAGTCATTTCTTCCTCGTCTGTACAGAATGCTTAAACAGTATTTAGAACTTGCAATTATACAACCGCATATCTGGCTTGACTAAGTAATATATTCTAATCATTGCACAATGTTTGTTTTGTTTGACGTTCTTGTTCTTAAACCAGATTTAGAAATATTTAGTTGTTTATTCCATTCATAAAACATTGAAATAAATCAAGAAATCAGTTATACAATGAAAGTGTGTAAAGTCTTGCAATACATGTATATATAGGACTACGAGAGTTCAGGATAAAATCCGAGAATCATAATTTTTATGACATCATTTATTAATTTTAGTGCTTCCAGAATGAGACTTACAAGCATCAGTTCAGAAATAGTAACTTTTAAGAATGCTCGCTGATCAATTTTAAAATAACAAAACTTCAATATAAAGGGATTTTTTTGTTAGAAAATTAAAAGAAGTAGTTTTAGCGGAAACGATTGAAAGGTTAAAGATTGATAGGTTAAAAATATCAATTTGAGATACAAGTGCATGCTTAAAAATGGCGAGAACTCGCAGTGAACCCCTCTGACTTTTTCATAGGTGTTACATTAGCAATAATGAGTGACAAAATAACTTCCATATTGAATAAGATATTGTCACAATGCCTGCAAAGTTGCATCAAATGAAATGATGGGGGAAAAATGTGATAGCCGGGCACAGTTATTACTCTTTTATGATTTGATACAACCAGAGAACTACATAAACTCGACCAGCGAACGTCCCTAGCTCTCACTATGATGCCAAGGCGACAAAATTAATTTGTCGCAAAAAATCAGATAACGCTGCAGAAAGTTCACAGTTTTCAGCAATAGTTTTTCTATATAAAATTTAGTTACTAAATGTCACCCCAAGTAAACCAAAATGTTCCAATATATATAAAGATATTAACAGTTACTCGAAATCGGGACAATATCAAATAATTTTCTACATGAGTTATAACATTAGTGAACCAAGCTATCGCTAAACTTACCAAACAATAGCAGTAGCATAGCGAAGGAACAAAGAACAAGATTACATTAATCAGAGTCCAGAGACAAGACAAAGGTAAGAACACCAGAAGACGGAAGACCAAAGATGCTACACAACCAAAAAACACAAACACTACAAATAAAACCATAAAATCTAAAGCACCAACAGCGTGAACTCTGAGAAAGAGTGACATCAGGTGAAAAACAACTCGTCGTGAACTCACCTTGCTATGGATAAATGACAAGTATACACAATAAAACAATGAATCATAAGTTACATGTTGTTGGCTAGAAAATTATAGTCTGATATATCACATAATGAAAAACAAATTAGGTGGTTTCGCCAAAGCCGATGCCAGGGCCAGTCTTGAGCTATGAGATATGGGTGTTCAGTCATTGTTGACGGTCTCCATTTGCTTAAACTAACCATGTATTTATATCTAATGATTATTTATATCCACTTTGATCATGCCTACCCTTCTGGTACCTTAGTGGGGTTCACACTGTTATTGTTTAAGTTGTGTTGCGTTCTTGCTAGTGTTTGTTTCTTTTATCTGTGTTTGTCATGTCGTCTCCATTTGCATTGCCTCGTCATTGTGTATTTTTGAATTTCTAATTATAGATGTTTTGTGTCTATTCGTATCACGATATATTAGAATCGTGTTTGGAATGATACCTTAAACTATAATTTGATAACTATTTAGTAAGAATTGCTTTTTATAAGTTAGTTTTGAATTCTAGTTCATTTACAGAAATTCTTGTTCTTTTCTGAAAAAATTACTGAAATGGACTACAATAAAACAATAGGCACATAGTGAAATTTGACGTTATATTTGATCATTTCTTAGGAAACGTAGAAAAATTTACATGTCAGATATTTTGTATTGTAAATCACAGTTAGGGGCACACGTGTACTTGATGATGTACAATGAAATAGCAGAATTTTAAAAAGACCAATTTCGACACTCTCAAAATTTAAATATTTCATTGTAATCGCATGTGTCTAATAACGGGGAAAATTAAATTAATAATACATTAAATTAATTAATGAAGCATAACTTTTAATTACGATATAGGGTTGCACATTTAGTTATAAATGTGAAATAAATATGTTTAATTTCATAAGAATTGAATTGATTTTTTTTTTGGATTTCCACCTGGCTATATATTTACCAAGTCGACCAAGTCGTTACAAAGTATTGTTTTCTATTATTTACATTTCTTTTTGATCATATTTATCTAAGATTGTGATAATTCTCACCAAATAGCTAGTCCTACTTTTCTCAATGTAAAATTATGCTATATTTAAATAGTTTTAACAAAGGATATCTTCATTAATGATTAAAACAACTTATTTTAGAATGAAGTTGCAGTATTACGAGAAATCTATTCTATTTTCGACTTAACTTCAATTAGATTCCAATAATTGGTATAGATCAGATATAAAAAAAACAAATAAAATAGATTAAATACATGTCTTATTATGTCATAAATATCAAAAATAAATTTCCTGTTTGCTATCGTTTTCAAGAGGTCCGTTTTTCTATAGCTTTTCAACCTACATGCGTGACTATTTTGCAAAATGAGTACTTTCGGCTCCAAACTCTTTGAGCAGCTGTTTGGTTCCTATAGAAGTTTATGACGTCGTACCTTTCGTTTTGAGTATCGTCTTTTGAAGTATGTTTGGATCACTACCACTTATAATAAGTGACAATAATTAGGATACCTTATCCCTGTCCCGGCCTCGACATTCGTAATTATGACATTTTATATCTGCGATTTGAATGATTCCTAAAAAAGCTCAAAGAAAATACCGCGACTTTGCGATTTCAGCCTAAGGCGTACTACAGCTCAAAGTACATAACCAGAATCGAAAAAAGGCAAAGGTACCCCTTTTCAGCCAGTTTCGAGTCATGAGACATTATTTGTCGTGATGCCCATGTTTTGTACTAAATAGTAGTAAATACTAGCCCTCATACGAATATCACAACGGGTTTTTACACTCATTTCATTTCCAACGCCTCTGGTGTTTAATCCTTAATGCAATATAAGCTTCACCTTTGAATTTTTGGGCATACAAAAAAAATTAGCATTTCAGGCCATAATCTGCAATAGTTGATAAGTTCTTAATGAATACAACAAAAGGGCTCTAAATTTGAAGAACTTGTGCTGCGAATTCTTTAAGGCAAAACATTAATCGTATATATATTCGTTTTCTTATTCCCGATATATATGTAAGACATTTTTTATACTGACAACCATCCGGAGTCAATTACTTGAGGAAGTGTGTATCATTGTTGTGTTGCCACGAATGAATAAAAATATAACCCATGAGCATTATAATGATAATAGGATTTTTTTCAAGCTACTTTCTCTTGCTTATTATACAGCTGTTGTTGACTACTTTAATTACAGGTACACTTTTTTACCTTTACTTGGCTTACCTTTGTATCGATAGATGTACATTTACCTTGCATCTTTACATTGTTTATTTCTACGACTATGCAGAGAGTTTGTAATGTTTTATAAACTAGATATTTATAGTATCCCGGTTATGTCCGATATCAATGTCAAATATTTGTCAAATCGATTCAATAATTGTTCAAAATAATCAAAATTGTGAACTATTTGGGACATTTGTATACAATAACTGGGTATATAATTTAAAAATATGAATTATGAGAGTTTAATTCCAAAACATTACAGTAAATGCCTGGATTTCTTCATCCGTTCTACAGAGTCTGTAATGCAATGTCATACATAACTGAGATATCACAACAAAGCCGCCTCTTCACATTTTATTTTTCAAAAACGCCAACATAGACAATCATTCCGAGCGTTCATAAATATTTTATGAAAGGATATGGAGAAATGAATATGAGACAATAACACATATGGTAACTTCAACTGCAATAATTTTAATGTGCAGTATGGCCATTTTGGAAATTTATTCCTCATCAGCAGCACTAGAACCCAAACATAAGAAATCCATTAATGCTAAAAAATGATTAAAATGCATAAATCCAAACGAAATTGACTTGTTATGTAGTATTCGACCAGACTGATTTATTTTTGTATTCATTTTGAGTTTATCTGCGATGAAGAGACTTAATCTTTTGAAACGTCCTGTGGAAATCAACTGCCATTTGGTATCTTGTTATTTGATACGTTGAGGGTAGACATCTTACGGGTAGAAATGAGAAAAACATACATGTATTTTTTTATTTATTAAAAACGGATTTTTAAAAGAAATTTTCTTTCTTGTTTTCGTACGATATAAAAGTAATTTTCTGACAAAAAATATCCGGTAACTTGTACATTAATTACATAATCTTTAGATGTATCATTATCTGTTCGTTTTATCCCTTAGAAAACGAATAAATAGCATGTATAATTACGTCCCCCTGACTAATACATAAAGCAGGTACATGCTTATCATCTTTGAAACAGCTGACTGGCGTTTGGTTATCACTTGATTCAAAGCTAAGCTAAATCTAACACGTATGTAATTATTAACTAATTACTGCACCAACTGAAGCAATCTTTTTGTAAAACATAAATAAACGTTGAAGGATACGTCTGAATGACGTCTGGATGACGTATATTCGTGTAGACACGAGCTTGATTATAATAAGTTAATTCATATAAAAAGGACGCAGACACCATCAAAAAGTAATATGGCGGCTTAACCGTCATCACACTCATCTATCAACATGAACATCAGAACATTACTCGGTTGAGTACGTCCTAACGATCCATATACTCTGGTAGAGCGCTGTGTCAATGAACAAAAACAATTTTAAACATTGTTAAAACAGTAAGTTAAATAATGTGAACGTGTGTGTGGTAAAAACAATTTATTTTTTCGAACTTTTTAATAAATTACAGATTTACCGTAAGAATTCTGTTAAACGCCAGCAATATAAGAGTGCTCTGAAATTTTACATAAAACAAAGGTATAGACATGCGATATGTTACATTCAAACAGGTCCATGTCAAAGCCTCAAAGGTTGCAGATTTAAAAACACAATTCTTCCCTAAATGGTCATTTTCGGGGTGAGATGGCCGATTTAAGACGAGCTCACGCATGTTTGTCTTAACACTGTAAATGACTATAAAGAATTTCAATCAACAACAGTATACATGATGAATTATCACAAATTGCGCAACGTCACTTTTGAAAGTGTGTTAAAAGGGGCTAGGACTTTACTTCTGCATTAAAGGTTCCGGGACATTAAAATCATATTTTAAGGAAGAAATAGTTACTTACACTCGATCAATATCAAAGATTGGAATATTTTTCACTCATGTAAGAAATCCTTCGTCTATTTCACTCGTTTTGCTGCGTTCCACTCGGGAAAAGAAGAATTTTGAACATTTTATGAAAGATATCACGATATATGATCTGCTGTCCTGTAAGAATCTATAGGACCAATAAAGCCGTAATTTTGGTTATGATTATGTCATCTGAACAATTTATGGCGTCACGTTATAGTCTTAACATTTGGAAAATTCAGAAAAATTCGTTTGGACATTAAATAGATTAAAGATTTTTATGCTGCATAAGATTTTGATTATTTAATCACTTACGAGTCTTAAACAATTCGACAAATGTTTTCAATAAATGCACTACACCACTGGCAAAACTGGCTGAAACTTACTGCTAATTTTGTTATAATTAATAAAGAGAAGATGACAGGAAACACTTACAATGGCCGACAATTACAATCACATGTCACAATCTACCAGAGACCTGCACAAGAAAAAAAAAACAATAAAAAGACAAAAGACGAACGTACACAACGAAAGGAACTGTAATAATGTTTTTAATGAAGCAAAGATACAATATCCACAAATTACAACCACATGACAAAACTAGGGTACTGCAAAAATTAGGCAATAAAAAGTCAAAGGACAAACGTAGACAACGATAGGAACTTGGGATATCCACTTACAAGAGCTAGCGGCAGGATTTAACCAGTTTATGGGTACCAGTTTATTACTCCCCCTTGGGTCGTTCTCTCTTTGACACATTCCCCGTTTCCCTTCTTTTTTCTATGGGTACCCCAAACTCCCCTTTCTCTATCTGATGGATTGCATGGATATTGATCATTCTCTCGATGAGGGAGTACAATATAAAACAGCCCGAAGGACAAAATAAAGAAATATCAATGCCGCTTGTGCTTCACGTATATATTATATTGGTGCTTCAGATATTTTTTTCTTAAATGCTAGATGATTCATTGAAGCAATTAATACTAAAACTAAAGACAGTGTGTTACTAAATTTATGAAGTGCCTTTGTTTTGAATTATATATGCTAGTTATCCCTTCCCATGCTTATGTTTTCTTTCTAATAGTCAAACTTATTTTACACAAATTACTTTATAACATACAAATGAAGTTTATTTTACACAAATTACTTTATAAGATACAAATGTAGTAAATAATTATGTATCAATTAAATATCTTTTACTACATAATATATATAAAAGTCATTCTTACAATTGAGACAGAGAAGGGCAAAAAAACTGGGCCTTATTTCAGATTGGAGTGATGGGTATTTCATGTTATTAAGACAGGATAGAAATAAAAAGTAGAGGAAAACAGAAAGTAAATTCAATGAAAATACACAAATTATTTTGATATTTTGAAACTTTTTTGTCTTTTTGCAATGGTTTTTTAAGTACGTGGGACAACAATTTAACGCTTCCTCTCATGGGAACTACGGTAGTTTTTACAATCAGATAGCGAAGAGAAATGATATAGTTCCGCACATCATACAAAACAATTTATGTTTCACGGGTGATGGTCAAGGTCTAAGGCGACAGGGACTTTATTGCTTAGCATTACACGGACCAAACACTTAAATACAATGAAAAATCGTTTTGTGATTTTGTCAATAAAGTGTATTTAATTTAATCAAAATACGAAAATAATGATAGAAATTCTATACTTGTTGACGAAATATATACCATTTCAATGGTGCCGTGGGTGATCTTAATGTTCCTTTTGATTAATGTAAAAAAAAACTTTGAATAGAATTTTCCCCATAAACATTGTAAGACCGGAAGATATTTACACGGAACAAAAGGGATATAAACTGAAGTGAGACATCACTCTTCAACATTCAATATCCGACAATTTAATGGTTTTGTAATATGTACTAATCGCCATATTCGTATGTTCATACTATTTTCAAGTTAACCATTGCTTGTTTGGTTCGATCAAAATGTATTGTTCTTAAGTCCTTATTTTATGGTATTGAAAGGTGAGAGGTCGCACTTCATAGTGCTTTTATATACATATGTATGAGTTACTGATCGAATGACACCCTCTTCTTCAGCCTTGTTCCCTTAATTAAAGAGCATATATAATTATCTTGTTTCCAGATTTAACTCAAACGAAAATGAAATGAAAGATATCTTTAGATGAGACATTTTAAAATATCTTTTCATTGGTAAGTTAAGACTGGAGTTTGTTTGTCCTGCAGTGTGGAGTCCGTAAACAGATTCTCTGTGTGATAGTTGTATTTTCTCTTTATATTTCCTTTAACATGTTCTTTAAAGACTATTTCATTTGGATACACTGTCATACTTTCAAATTGTGACATGTTATTTTTTGTAATTTTCAAATGTTATTTGACCATTCTGTTTACATTACCTGCATTTCACTATAACATTATAATAAGTCGTCTTGCAATTGCCTCGGCGATTACCCTGTTGTTTACATATTGTGATTGTCTGCAATTTGTCTTTTGTCAGGAAACAAATGTCAACGGTTTGTTGGTTAATTTTATGCTTGTCGGCGAAACTGCATTCATGGAAACAGAGGAGCATAGATGTGGCGTTGTTCGACAATTAGCAAAGTATTCCACTAAATCTGGCTGTATGGCCATTTCGGAAATTAATTCCTCATCAGCAGCACTAGAACCTAAACATAGGAAATCCACATTTTCAATAAATGTTTAAAATGCAAAAACAAAACGAAATCCAAATTATCAGTAATATCAAAAATAGCTGAGGACAAAACTACGATGGAGGGAGTTAAACCTTAAGTTTTAAAATCTACATTAATTTATAAAATATTTATAACATACTGTACACATACAACCACACCATATCTAAGAAAAATAAAGAGCATACATCTCAAATACGGGGAAATGTTTTACCAATTCTACACTAACGCTTTTTTAATTTTTAACAGTGAAAAATAAAACCAATTTAGTGTTAGAATCTCGATACATTTTTACTGCACGTTGAATTTTTTCAAACGTATACCACAATTGTAAAACATTGTATTCATATGTAACCATCTTTTGGTCAGATATGAAATTAATTATTCTATTCTTTTCCAAAATTTAATTAATACATACGCAAGATGTGACTTTATGTTTCAGGGGTATGAGCAATGACATTTTAAGATTAAATTTACCACCGGAAGAACCGGTGCTGGATCCTAATACTGTGTGCAAAAATTATCCGGACCTATCACCTTTACAGTATGAACTATGTTCTAAATACCCAGATGTGACAGCGTCTGCTATACAGGGAATACAAGTAGGAGTACATGAATGTCAATACCAACTACGTTATCATCGATGGAACTGTTCTAGTTTGGAAAAGAAAAATAAAAATCCACATGCCAGTCCACTTCTTGGAAGAGGTAATTCTATTTCTTATTTTACTGAATACTGGGATGATAATTTCCTTTCACTACGACATTTCAATAGCAATTCTTGTTGAGTTGCGCCGGACACTACCGCACTGGAGGGAGTGTTTCGACGCCATAAAACTGGTTTAACCTACTATTTCTTTTGAAATGCCTATACCAAGTCAGGATTATGGTCGACAATTTTACGGTGGTTCCCAGCTGCTTTGCCTTTTTGCCTCTTTGACAGACTTTGGCCCCTGACAATTCTGTCCGGTAATTTTGTTATTAACCCCGTTTCCTATTAGCAAAATACATGAACACTTGACTGAAATTTCAGTTAACTGAACATAATGGGATATATTTTAGGAGTTTTATGGGATGGTATCATCAGGTGCTTTAGAAGGGTAGGCATGATATGTTCCAGCAAATGAAAAATCGTTTTACTTAAACAAATAGATAGTTAAACAAATAAAAATGGCGAATTAAAACAACCGAAGGAGGAACAAATACTTCAGATGAGGCCTTCAACAATGAGCTTTGCTTGTGTATCAAAAAAAAAAACACACTGGAATTTCTGAATTATCAATTTCATACTATGCTTGTAGAGTATTTACGGAGATGGATCCCATCTTATATATACAAATAAACATAATGTTTCCTACATTTTAAAACTGTTTCGTCTTTTAGCTATGTAATACACAAATATCTTTATTGTATGTAAATATTATTATATTAAATCACAAAAAAAGGAAAAATATTTCTGAATTCTTTCCGACATTTTATATATTAGTATTCCCCAGCCCAGTAGTCAGTGCTTCGATGCTGACCCGAAAGTCGATTTTTTTATATGGAAACCTACAATA
Organism: Modiolus philippinarum; assembly: GCA_002080025.1. Classification (NCBI taxonomy): domain Eukaryota; kingdom Metazoa; phylum Mollusca; class Bivalvia; order Mytilida; family Modiolidae; genus Modiolus; species Modiolus philippinarum. The sequence goes on from MJUU01008934.1 coordinate 69,096, forward strand.
TTTTGATATTTGTTTTGTTGGAAACTAAGAAGTATCTCTTCATGCAAAGCTTTGTCCTTATCTGATTCTGGCTTTCAATTTAGATAATATTTGGTTATTTGCTCTCTCTCAGTTTTAAACATTTTTTAATGTATGGTCCTAGAAATATTTACATTCTATCTGCACTGAAGAGACATAAATTGTCGAAATGGCCATATGCAGAAATAAATATTTACAGGAAGTTCGGTATCTGGTTATTTATTAAAAGTTTCAAATGTGGTCTTTTTTCCGAGCCTTGTGGCTGTCTCTTGTCCTTGTTTTTGTCTTTATTTATTTATTTTTTTTTGCCACGAGTTTGAAGTTTGATTTTTGTGATCATCACTACCCTTATTCCTTCGGTATTGTATTGCCGTTGTTTCAACCAAGCAAATTGTCTGATTCTTCTATCTACTCAGATGATATTTTATTCAGTATATTCTAATATCCATTTTAACTGTATTACACACCTATTCACATGCAAATCAAATATACTATGCAAAATATTTCTGCTAATAATAATAAAATTTTTATGTGAAAATATTAATTTACTTCAAATATAAATTTATAATATTTTCACACATTAAAGTCATGTACATTAACATTAGACGATATGAGAAATATTTTGAAACACTTTGTGCCTTATCTGTAATGTAAATCATTTCATTTGGTTAAATACACAGCATGCTTTTTTAATAAAAATCCGGATTTTCTGTAATTTATGATCATTTTTGAATTGATAAGTACACAGTTATTTAGGCTTGATTGATCTAGTTTTTAATTTACCAATTTTATCAAATTTTACACTGGAATTGTCTGCATGCACATTGTATTGTACATTAATATGAGAAAATTAGGTGTATATTTATACAAAAAATAAGAAAGTTTTACCAATAGAAAGAACATGCAATTATAGACAAGAGTGATCAAAGTTTGGATTCAGTAACATGCTAAATCAAATGATTTAACAAGTGTAGTTGATAAAGGAAAAAAATATATACACGTAGAATTAATATTAAATTAGTAACAAAGTTATTGTAAATTTAGTTTCTATAACAAATAAAATCGGCTTTCGGGTCATCATCGAAATTCTGACTACTGGGCTGGTGAATACTAATATGTAAAAATGTCCGAAACAATGCAGAATTATTTTTCCATTTTTTGTGTTAAGATGTATACTATTTACATACAATAAAGATATTTGTGTATTATATAGCTAAAAGACGAGGCAATTTTAAAATGTAAGAAAAATTATGTCTATTTGTATATATAAGATGGGATCCATCTCCGTAAATACTCTACAAGCATAGTATGAAATTGATAAATTCAGAAATTCCAGTGTGGTGTTATATGAGACATGAGCAAATTCGATTAAGATCTCCATCATTTGCAGTCCTTGAGTAATGAGCATCTACAGATATCTCTCAAATTCTTTCAACAGTCAGACTAGTATATGATATGAATAGCATATTACAACATAAAACTTGGTAGTGAAATAAATTTTTATATTTTTATGATTATTTCTATTACCACTGTGTATAAATATAATTGCTTCTCAAACATTGTATGTTGTTTTTTCATATATTAATCTTAGATGAAGAACTAATAAATAAATAAATAAATGGTACGAATATAATAATACCAAAGTTATGGCTGATTTCGACAACTTATGTCTCTTCAGTACAGATAAAATAAAAATATTCGAAATCCATATACCGAAATATGTGTAAAGACTGATCGAGAACAAATTACCAATAAGATCTAAATAGAAAAGCCAAAATCAGCTAAGGACAGAAATGACAACTACATAAAACGTAGTAGGAATATGCAAAAACTGATAGACGGTCTTTAATAATAAGAAATAGGCCACTTTGTTACACATATTTCAGCAAATATTTATCGTTTAACTACACACATATTTGTGTGAGAACTTAAATAAATGGTAATTTTGATATGATATGGGAACCCTTGCTAATCGATAAATATGCCTGAGTTTTTATTTTCTGTATAATAAAAAGATCAGAAACAATAAACTGGAAAGATGATTTTATCTCCAAGTAGTGGTTTCCTTTGGTCCATCATAATATCCATAAGGGGTTAAATCTCTTATTTTGAAGGTTAGGCCTTTTTCAATGTGGAGCACTTGAAATGTTTATAAGCTCTCGGTATATACAAAAAAGCTATTTCATTTTCTGATACATGTTACATAATTTACCACAGATTAAAAAAAAATAGGTAAATCGATTTGTATGGACATATAGGATTGTATTTTTGTAATTTATTTTCATTATTTTTAGTGGAAAGATATATTTTTTGAAATAATTATTTCTGTCCTGATTTGATTATCATATTATAGATATTCAGTACAGAAGATGAACTTGTCAATTCAAATCGCATAACTCTTAATGTTTTACATTCAAAGTTTACTTAGAACTCTATCGAAGGTTTCGAATTTGCATTTTTCTTCCATCAAATTAAATACGAATAGCAAAAAAGGACATTAACTTAATATGGTGAAATGGACACCAAAATCTTTTTCACTTAAAACGTTTCAATTGAAGACGGGAGGTCCCTCATGGGATTCTGTAAATTTACAATTTATTTTACATGTTATGTGTCATTATTCAGAAATGAAGTTATCATACGGATGAAGAACATCCGAATTGTCCTCTCGGAACCCCTCATCAAACGATTAGCTTGTTAATAAGGTTGAAGTTTAACAAAACCATTTAGATATCAACTTAACATGAAAGATAGTTAAATATATGTTTACCTTCAACTAAATTTTGATACCTGTCGAGTATCCTTTGATCTTTTTCCGATACAGGTAACAAATCGTGAAATCAATTAAATCAAGGACCACAACTATGTAAGGTGCGAGGTTTGAATCACATTTCAATAAAATGATTAAATGAACATTTAGCTTTAAACATCTTGTTGTAGTATTTGTTTAGTTCTCAAATTCGATTTCTTTTTATTGCCTGTTATTTCATCAAATTTGTTACTTACATGTTACAATTTTAATTACATGTGTAATTATTTATTTTTATCATTATCACTTTGGGGTATATTTACAGATTTTTGAAATTGAGAAGCTTTTATTGTAGCACAGTACCTAATGATTCATGATTATAAAAGATGGGATTTTGTAAATAAGTTAATTTAGAATAAACACCTACTTTTCAATGTTTATTTAACCATTGTAAGATGACAAAGTGAAAAAATGGAAAACCCTGCAACTCCTAAACAATCAACAATATAGTTACAATTAATACAGGGCTTTCCAGAAAACAATAATGAAATGATATGGCGTAAATAAACTCGAGACAACGTCTCTACAAATAAATTTTAAAACCCAGCTTTTGAACCACAATATTATGTCTACATCTTTACGTGGCAATAGGCCTTCAACAATGAGCAGTCACAGCGATTCCTAGTACCGGTTTGTCCAGAATTCATTGTTAGGTTCTAACAACGCTACATCTTTTATATTTTTGGCTCAATGATGTGGCACCGTAAAAAATAGTTAGAAATTAACTTTCAAAGTATTCTTACCATCGCTGACATTAAGAAGCTTTGGTCTGTTTTGAGGCAGAAATTATTATTCTTTGTACAATAGAGGGGTTTTAAATTTCATTTAAAAAGTGTATTTCAACGTGAAATGTATGACAACTGTTGACTAGAAATTAATGTATGACAAATAATTTACCTTGTTTGCATCAAAGAATGGCATAAAAACACCAAAGGAACAAAGGGTTTGTGATTACAAAAATGGAAGTCCAAAGACATTGCCCAAACGATTTGCGATATTTCGCTCACTTGCCGTTTTTAGTAAATGACAGATATTCCACCATCAGTTAACTCATTGATAATTGGAGCCAAAAGTTAGATAAATGTTATTCGATAATTGGAGCCAAAAGTTAGATAAATGTTATTCGATTTCTGTACGCATTTGATTAACCCTTTCGGCGAGAGACAACAAAACTCTTAAATTCCGTAGAAAACAATAAAAACATGAATATTATTCTAACACAAGGGGACGCAAGTCAAACACGTTAAAGTTAATTTATAACTTAAAAATGTAAATCAAACTACACTGGATAACGGAGTAGGATACTGTTCATCTTTCATGTTAGTATGAGACCCTATTTTGCCAAATTGACTTTGTTTTTGCGCTTAGTTACACTTTTAATTTTCGATTTGCTATGGATATTTATTATAATATCTAATTTTGTTTATTGCATATTAATGGTGTTTGAGGATTAAGTTATGGATTTTTTTTTATAATTTTGCAATTGTTTTTTGGATTCCATGAGTTATATCTGTATTTTCATATCGCTAATTCTTATGTATTATTTTTTGCTCATAAATACCCAATTTTCTTATTAACAAAAGTTTCTTCAGTAGCCATTTTCGTTCAGTAAAGTTGCATTAGATTGTAAATAGTTTTTCCATGTAAAAACAGCCCATAAAGTCTTCACGATAGACTAAGGCAACATTTCAGCAAGGTTTTTTTTTAATGTGAAATATCTCGACAACAATTTTTATAACCTTGTAATAGTTTTTAGCAGAATTTGTATCATTACCTATACTTGTTCCTTATGAAGTATATATATCACCTTTCTTTATCCTTCATGTGAACAAGATAAGTGATTTGATGTAAGACAACAAAATACTGAAAAATTACTTACCATTGACGTGAGTCGTTGTGCCTCTTTCGGAGATTCTGTTTCTACTGTTGTACAGAATTTGGACAAATAAACGGCAAATAATATACAATGAAACCTGTCTAAACCAAACCCTGACAAAACCGAAAACCTGTCTAACCAAACACATGTGGAGACCCTTTCTATCAATTTCTTTATATTTTGAACCTGTGAAACCAAACACCGGTGTAAACCGAACAAAATCTTCAGTCCTAAAGGGGTTCGGTTTAGACAGGTTTCACTGTACCGTTTTACTAGGAAGCTGGGCCCTACTGTAAAAACAAAGGAAACTTAAAGAAACATTAAAAAGAAATTAAAGAAGCAAAGACATTTTAAATTGATGTTATCCTTCTTAAAATTAATAAATCTTGTATTCTTTTTATAGTTTTTTTCCATTGGAAAAAACTATAAAAAGAATACAAGAATTATTCATTTTCTTATACGAAAGTGAATATAAAAGTCTTTTGTATCAAAATACATTAATGGTCTTCAGTTTTTTATATATTATTAGACTTTTTAAATTGCTGTCTGATATTTTCAGTATTTTGAATGAAATATTTTTTTGTGAAAGCAAAATACTATCAAGGTAACTGTTACCAAATAGTAAATGAAAAATATTGTAAACAGCCAATAAAGTTTACATTCAAACAAAAATCATTGATAATGAACCAGTGACACTGTGGTCCAAATGAATATGAAATTTAATTAATAAAATTGTCCCCACCTGTCTTCCAGGATAAATAGACCTTAAATCGTTTATAGACAATTTACGAGCCATTGAATGATTACGATCGCCGTTTCTGCGAGACTGTGGATTGAATTACTTCCGTTTAAGATAGTCATTTTCGCATCATCGTTATCAATTTTGGTTCATGTTCTAATAAAGCTTTGATCTCTCGAGCAGAAAGTTACAAAATTATCCTGGGCTTGTTTGACAGAAATTTAAAATTATCATTTTGACAAATCGTGGAATTTAAACTTGACATAGGTAATCAAAGAAGACCTTAATTCAAATAATTATTCATAGTTCATTACAAACGAACTTTACATAGAGATGCACTTTACATGATAACGCATCCTGTCAATGGAATTAAACGACTGATTTGAACGATTCCGGAGACATTTAGAAAAATCAATTATTTCATAAAAAAACTGACCTGCCCTTATGGATACCGTGAAAGCGATACTCAGTATTAAACATGACATACATGCAACTTAAGTGAAATCTATTTAAATTTATAGCGTTGGCTGAATAAAAATTACCAGAAATCTGATAAATTACGGAAACAGCGACGTATTCGAGGAATATAACATCATTTACTTTTACAGCATAATGTAGAGGGGTAATCATAAAATTACCTAACACAATTGTCAAATGCCGAAATACAGGGAATAAGAAGATAAAGTAGGTGTAATCCCATAGAAAACAAATGTAAACCGTAATGGTCATGACCTGGTATAAGCTTATTATTTAAGAATGGAATGCATTATTTTGAAGTTTTATTGGGGTATGAAAGTGTTGACCGAAGCACATTTTTAATGAAGCGCGGTAGTGCTTCATGTTGAAAATGTGCGCCCGGTCAACACTTTCATAATCCCTATGAAACTTCAAAATAATGCATTCAATACTTATAATTACATTTTAAAACCAAATCATAAAAACAAATTTATTAAAAAGTTAGTACTTAATTTACAATGGGATTCTATTTTTTACTAATTAGTCCGCCACGTGGTCATATGATCAAATGTGTTTCATGGGAATTGCAACTTTACATTGATATGCCAGGTGAGTGATGTTCACCTATCAATTTGACGGAATTCAAATGAATATTCATTAAATGTAATTATATATAAATAACATCTATCCAAATGCGACTGAATTTTCTGTTGTAATACCAACAAGGCCGACGAATTGGCGCCATCATTACTTATTTAGAATTGCTTAAAACGCATAAGCAAATAACAAATTAAAGTTGTTAAAAGTATTTTATTCATTTATCTTATAGCACCAATTAAAACAATATCTTCAGCGTTTTAGTAAATTTACTTTCCTCGAACAGTCCGAATGAGTAGTTTGCCCTTTCTTCGGCTCTGACAGTTTTGTTTGGTAATTTTGTTAATGCATTTATTTAAGATTTATATTTTCTTGGACTTTTTTATTTTTGCCTTATTGACCTTATTACACACTAATACCTAGTTACTTACTTTTAAGCCATTATCCAGCATATATGAAATTAATATTTCAGGATACAGAGAAACTGCGTTTGCATACGCCATATCATCAGCAGGCGTTGTACATCAAGTAGCTGTGGCCTGTAGTCTGGGTAAATTAAAGTCATGTGGTTGTGATATCAGTCAACAAGGTAGAATGAGAAGTAAATGGGAATGGGGAGGTTGCAGTCATAATATAGCTTTTGGAGAAGAATATTCTAGAAAATTCCTAGATTCTAAAGAAAGAAGAGCACGGGATATACATGCTAAAATAAATATCCATAACAACAGGGCAGGCAGACTTGTAAGTTTTAACACATAACAACAGGGCAGG
>MJUU01008934.1:83034-99497 GCA_002080025.1 Modiolus philippinarum
AGAACTAAGGCACTCATAGTGTGAACTCCCATGAAAACCTGGAGTGACATCAGGTGCTCCGGAAGGGTAAGCATGTCCTGCTCCGCTAGCGGCACCCGTCACGCTATCAGTGAGTCAATGCAGGGTTCAGTCAAATCCGGTTATGTCAAATCCGTGAAGACGTGAAATCTAGCTGAAAATGTCCGTTTTCATTTGGGACACAGACACGTCATATCTGTCAATGATGTCATGGTGACGGCCATAGAATTTCTGAAGGGATGAAAGTAACAAATACCTGACTAAGCAGCTTTTGGGACAGTGTTTTGCTCTATTAAAAAATCACTGTATAAACTACACGCTCGACAGTAACGAATCAACTGTGAAATGTACACTCCATAGGCTGGAGAGGTAGGTATATTGCTCCTAAAAGAAGTCTTCTCAAACAGGTGCTAAGGCCCGTCTTGGGTTTAATTTTATGTATAGCAAAGATAATTTTCAAAGACCTCATGATGACTTCAAGATGAAGAACAACAATAAAGGAAAAAAAAGGGCTCAGGAAACATCGACAATGGCTGCCATTGAACTACACAGTGACAAAAGACAAACGTAATCAACGATAGGAACTCGGGAGAGCCGGACTTGGTACCGGCACTAGCAAAAGCCAGCGGAAGGATAAACCGGTTAATGGGTACCCAAACCTCCCCTTTATCTGTCTCGTTTCCCTGTTATAAAATAAACATACGAATAAAACCCAATACAGGTAGACCACTAACTCAATGACCACAATCTTGAAAGGAGAGAAAATGACAATATGTAATTTTGAAAGATAGGTCAAGGAGTGCTCGTCGCTTATCTACCGGCAAGCTCAAGGAGCCTAGTCACTGTCGCACTACGGAACAAAATTAAACTCAAAACTTCCCGAAGGATTTGGTCATCATATATTTCAGTAGACATCGGCAGTATCAGTGAGAGGCCAGTATGTCAAATTTTCAGGTCACCAGATCTCAAAGCTAGTTTAACAGATGCAAGCAGAGTATCTTGTCGATATCTGAAGCTAAAAAAATAAAAACACAAAGAGTATCTCTTTCGTTCAAAACTGTACTAAACTGATATTGGTGTTACTTTGAAGTCCTTTAATGGGGTCTGTAAGTCTCGTCATGTGACTCACGAGAATCCACGATAAACAGGCAATTCGAAAACGTTTCCCGCCAAAACATGACGTCATAGGATTGTGACGTTCAAATTTTTGTAAAATGTAATTTCCGGGTACATTTTTTTGATCCCGGAAGTTCCAAAATTGTACGAGACTTACAGGCCCTATTAAATTGCTCTTAATCAACTTTCTCAAATGTTTCAATTTTCCGTCTTCAGATTTCTATCTGACATAAATTGTCGAAAATTATGTTGATGAACTTACTATGCTTATACTTCCAAATTGAACATTTAAAAAACCTGTAAAGCGTGGTTAATTGTAAAGTTTAGGGGAACTAGATGTTGAGCTATTTGGAAGTTGTTTTTTACTAGAATTTATGAAGTCAAACAATGTGAACTTCATACTCAACATTTAAGAAACCGAAGAATTTTCGGTAAAGTGACTATATAAGGAATAAGGATCTGAATAAGTTTTCTGAATAAAAATCAAAGTATTTGAAGTATTTTTATTTCATTTATAATTAAAAAAAACTGTAGACGCATAGCCATGCTGATGTCCGTAAATGATATTTTTCCCAGAAGGTCTTATGATAATTTCCCATTGAATAAGAGGTGATTGTCCGCCATGGTGCCATGCTTTTGTTGCGCCAGAACAAGATAAGCAATTTGTAAAGACTCCATAGACATTCGTGTAAAGTTTGGTCAAATTTGCAGGAGTAGTTTCAAAAGTAATGATCAAAATACGATTTTCCCTTTGTGTTCAATGTTAAAAAATGTGCTGCGCTAGCAGCCATGACTTTTGTCGGATTCAACCGAAATGAAGGCTCTTTTTACAGAGCCTTATATGCATTATTCCAAACCAGTTCCGTTAAATTTGCTTCAACAGTTTAGAGTAGATGATGAGAAAAATGATTGTCATATAGTGTCAAATGTTAAACTATGTTCCGTTCTGGCAACCAATCAGGTTGGAACAACCTTCCCAAACATCATTACTGTAAAGTGTTGTTGGATTTCCTTTTGGTGGTTTCAAAGGAGGCGATTGACATCCGATTGTCCCTATGTGTCCAATGTCAAACATGTTCCGCGCTTGTGGTAATGCCTGTTTTTTTTTTTTTTTTTCTTTTTTGGTTAAAATACGGATACACTCTTCAGAAAGTGCAGAAATGCTTTTGATGAAAGCAAGCATAACAACAGACTGACATCCTTAAAAGTAAATGATATATCCAATGCTTATCCGCAAGGTTCATGAACGTGTCATTGTGTAAGGCAACATTTGAAAAGCGTTTCAGTAGAGTATTTGACACTAGCTGTAAGCATCCATCATACAACGTACGTCTGCATAGCGTTAAAGACCGCCTGTTGATACAACATGCGGGAAACTACTAGATATCGCTCTTAACGTGTTACTTAAAGACTGCCTGTTAATTCAACATGCGGAAAACTGCTAGATATCGCGCCTTACAAGTGTAAAACGTATCTCCAGTGTTCGTCTGACGTATGCATAACACATCAACATCACCACGCCCGGCAACGTATGCCTTAAATCGACGTATGGTTACGTGTTTAGGAATGTGCCTTACACAACGCATACCATCCTGTGTATGTACTGACATCAAGTGGCTAAATATATTTTATGATATATCGCTAGTTCCTAATTTTTAGGTCTGTTACTTTACGAAAGGATATTGAGTAAATGAACATGAGACCACAACACATGTGTCAACTCCCAGCGCGAAATATATCTGTATTGTACCTGACAGCAGTGCAAGGACCACAGTTGATAGTACTGTAACAAAAGAAGTTATATTTAATTGAGTATTGTTTGACAATGTGAGTAAAACAAAATTGTCAACAGCCAAAGCCGAAGAGGCAAACAGACAAGGCAGTACAAAACCACCGGCAAATTGTCAACCGCCATGATCCTGACTTGGTAAAGGCATTTAAAAAGTAATGGTGGGTTTAAACCGGATCAAATCCGTGCTAAACCTCCGCTTCTATTGCAGTAGTGTCCGTTAAGATTTCAATGAAATTGTTTTTGACATGTCGTAGACTGTAAAAGAAATGTTCGTCACAGTATTAAGTAAAAGTGAGTTTGTGAAAGATCTGTGTGGTGGCTGATTGGTAAATGTCATCAGGGCAAGGCATGCTCACCCCCTTCCGGAGCACCTAATGTTGTTCTCAGTTTCATGGCAGTTCACACTGTGGGTGCCTTCGTTTTGAATGTCGTTTTCTGTGTTCTCGTTTTGGCCATGTCATTGAACTTCGACTTTTGTAAATACCTCTGCTTTGTCCCTTCTGTCGATATTTCTATATCCATTGAACATATTAATCTGGGAAAAAAAAGATTGCAAAGTACATTGAAATGTCAACAATGTTAATTTATTCAGAAAAGGTCCAATTACTGAAAGAAATTGCTCACCTGGCGAAATGCTTCCAAGCTATGCCTATATATTAACGACTTTGGCATTTTTACTTTCTGATTAGCTCAGAAGGTGCAAATCAGAAAAAAAAATTCTCAACTCCGCATATTTCACCAGACTTGGCAACCTAATTTTGCCACGATGCTGACCTATCATAAACAATGCATGCGTTACATGATCCTGCAAGAAGTGATGCAGTTACTGAGATATGAGCTCGGATGTATACATGAATGTAAGTCGATCATGTGTATACTGTAGGTTAAAGTGACCTTATTTTGCCTGGATGCTGACCTACCATCAATTATGCATGCACACGAAAGATGATCCTATCATGTAGAGTTACTGAGATATTAACTTTAACATAAACTTGAATGTAAGTCAATCATTTGTAAAATGTAGGTCAAAGTGACCTAATCTTCTGCCAGGATGCTGACATACTACCGAAAGTGCATGTGCAAGGTTAGATGATCCTACCATGTACAGTGACTGAAATCTGAACTCGGAAGTAAACTTGAATATAAGTCACTCAAGCGGAAAACGTAGGTGACCAAATTGAGCCAAAATACTAACCTACCATCAGAGATGCATCCATATGAGCAGTTAGATGATCATACTATGGATAGTTACTGAGATATGAACTTGGATGTAAATTTCAAGCGAAAAAATATAGGTCAGAGAAACCTAATTTTCATGGACGCTGTGAGTAAACTCAAGATGCACCTACATGCAAAGTTTGATGACCCTACCTGCTTAGTTACTAAGATATATACCAAAATGCGGATGAAAACGTGGACGTGGACGCGGACGCCGGGCGTACTCCAGTTGTCCCTCAACTTCATTGAAGCGAACTAAAAATGCTTTCATCCCATATGTCCTATGCTAAATTCAATTTCTAGGTTACGTGCTGTACACGTGTTTCAAGGAGTAACCTCTGAACAGCAGCATTTGAATCAAATAATATGGAAAGTCCTTATGCCCTTATAAAAAAACAACGACAGTAGAATACTGGAGGGACAAAAAACAAGATTACATAAATCAACGTCCAGAGACAAGGCTAAAGTGAGAACATCAGAAGACGGAACACCAGAGACGCTACACACTCAAAAACGCAAACACTACAAATACTACAGTAAAAACTGAAGCTCTTACAGTGTGAACTCTCAAAAAGTGACAACAGGTGCTCCAGAAAAGTAAGCATGTCCTGCTCTGTATACTGCACCCGTCACACTGTCATTGGGGCAATCCATGGTAAAGTCGGAATCGGTAATGTCAAATCCAGGAAGACGTAATCTAGCTTAAATGTTAGTTTTCATTTGTGTCACCGACATTTCATATCTATCTATGATGTCGTTGTGATGGCCATAGAATTTCTGAAGAGACGAAATTAAAAACGGTTGAACATAGCCGTGACTTAGCAGTTTTTGTGACAGTGCTTTTGCTCTTTCCACAAGGTCACTGTATTAACTACAAACTCTACAGTAACGAATTATTTGTGAAATATACACTCCATATGCTTGGGAGGTAGGTATATTGCTGCTGAGAAAAGGAAAGTTCACAACTGGGAAGTCAAAATCATCACGTTTGTCATATAACCTAGATTTCAGACGTCCATGTTCGTTAATGTATAACAAAAGGTCGAGTTATGAAGCAGAATTGGGTGTATCGGTCGTCTCTTTAATTTCAAGTAAGTTTACTTGCCAATGGGTAGATCTGATGTAAAAATTCGTTAAATATTGGGTTATTAAAAGAAAGTACATCGTCTATGTATCTGAAGTTGAAATCAAAAGTCTGGGCCAGTTGTTTTTGTTTTTGTTTCTGTTGTATTAAAAAAAGAGGTAAAAAACAAGTACTCATCCGGTAGTCAGGCTTTCTCCATTAAAGATATCAAAAATATGCAACTATTTACACACATTTAAATACACTACACTATTCATAATAAATGCAATCGTTGATTTTCTAAGATTCAAAAGTGCGACGCCAGGAAATGTGCTACTTGTCCTCACATGGTCCAGGGGAATACTGTGAAATCCAATGTTACTGGCAGGAACTTTACCATCCAATTTCTTATTGACATCACCTGAAAAACATCAAGTCTGGTATATTTGATTACCTGAAGCAAACCAGGCTGCGGAATTCAGTACGTGAGTGAAACTTGTCGTCCATTACACTGACGAACCCAGGAGCATTTATATTGTTTGCGATTTCCTAAAAAGTTTAGATCCTTTATAAACCCATACAATTCAATTTATAATCATTAAAGGAAATTTATAAAAGTGCAACCGTAAGAAATTGTAGAAAAATTCCCCGATCAATCCAAGAGAGAATTTGTTAGAGCTAGAAGAGAATGTGAACTGTCTTGGATTAAAAAACTTCAGACAGCTTATCCATTAGTGTTAAATGATAACATAATGGGTCAGAGAACCATTTCTCAGCGCGCTTCAATTGACATCATGGGCATTTCGTCTATCGCAGGTCACATGATCGAAGAGTGAATTATAATATAAAAAGCAAACGTAAAAACCTTTTAAATGTTAAAGATCTATATACTGTTTTCAAAAACATTGGGCGGTACGGCTTGTTCACCAAACTTTGTTCAATTCCTGTTATACAACTGTATAAAATCTCTTTTGAATGTGATACTATGTCTGTTAAAAGTCTGCTCTATAATGTTCTAAAATTATTGATGCATTCTGCTATCATCGGCTGTTTCCAAGAATCGATAAACCCAATGAACATGTTGAACAATTTTGAAAATTAAATATATTAATAAAGGAATTAATTTGATTGATATTGCAAGCATTTCTTGGACTTTGATATTCAAAAACTTACACCCGCATATTTTGACAACCAGAATATGCCTATACATGTAATTTCATTTTCTTACAAACAACCTACTAGAAGTATTTTTGTTCAATTACTCTTCTATCACCCGTGATGCTAATTTTGAGAACAACTACCCCAGCAGCTGAGATTGTTCCATATCACTATACCGCTATGACCCTTGCGGACATATTTTAACGGAAAACTTAAACGTCATTGAAGATAAGTTAAACAGTTCTTTAGAAAAGGGCCTAAATATCGCTCACCTTCCAAAATTAACTGGTAAGCTTATTTTGATATCATTAAAGATGCAGTCACTTACTGTATAAATTGGTGCAAACGCGAAGTGCAGACAAACACGCACTTAATTTGTTCAAAGATAACATTATTACCAAAGTCACCGATATAATTAATTTTTATAAAGATAATTATGATGAGCCACATTCTAAGCTGTCTCTTAACAGAATTAAGTCTAAATTTAGAGATATTGACAAGAAATATGTGTATGTACCTGTTGACAAAGCCTCCAACAACGTAGCTTTTATTTGAAAGAAATACTATATCGATGTCCAACAAAACGAATTGGCACAGTCTAATACTTTCAAACGCACCAATTGTGATGAAAAAAATCTCATCAAACAACATTACAAGGATACAAATATGCTCAGAGTTCCGCCTAAAGATAACACCTTGCCTACAATGTACTTGCTATACAAAAACCCCTACAAGAATCGTTTTATTTTGGCATCGAGAAACTGTTCTACTACTACCTTGTCCATCCATTTAACCAGTGCACTTTCTTGTATAAAGAAGTTGATTATAAAATATTATGAAAAAAACTTATCAAAACTCTGGTGTCAAGTACTTTTGGAGTGTAAAAATTTCTATTGAAGTTTTAGATAAATTGTAATCAATACAAAACCAGTTTTATCTATCGACAGTTATGATTTTTCTACACTTTATACAACGCTTCCACATAATTTGATTAAAACTAAATTGGGACATCTGATTAAACGGTCTTTAAATTTTCTGGACTGCAGTGTATTTGTTGTAACAAAAAGCAAGTATTACTTACAACAATCATTCCTCCTAGACATGTGGTGATACGATTATAGCACTTAATATTTTGCTTGACAACATTTTGGTAGTTTTGGCAACATTGTTTATCAACAGGTCATTAAAATTCCCATGGGTACAAGTTGTGCACCTCTCATTGCAGATCTTTTTCTTTTCTGTTACGAACGTGACTTCATGAAAAAACTACAAAATGGAACCATACAAAACAGTAATCAACTTATTTCTATTTTCAATGATAACAGCAGGTATATTGACGATATCCTTACTATTGACAATCCCCAGTTTTTAGATTATGTCGACATCATTTACCCACAACAACTGAAACTTAATAAAGCTAAAAATGATTCCAAATATTGCCCTTTTCTTGATCTAACAATCATCGTTGACTCTGGTAAAATAAAAACTAAAATTTACGATAAAAGGGATGATTTTGAATTTAGTATTATTAATTTCACTTTTCTTGACGGTGACGTTCCTCTAGCCCCATCCTACGGAGTTAATATTTCTCAACTGGTACGATTCGCACGCGTTTGTTCTACTCTTGCCGACTTTAATGAGCGTAACCTTATTATCCCTTCCAAACTTTTGCAACAAGGTTATAGATTTCATATTTTGTTAAATACATTTAATAAGTTTCATCGAAGATATGTACATTTGATATCTTAATACAAAATACCGAAGTTTCTGTTGATTTATTTTCTGCATATGCGCATTTCTACAACTTTTGTCTTATCAGTGCAGATCAAACCAAAATATTTGGAAGTCCATTAACCGAAAAACAAGTTAAAGCTGATCGAGAACGAATAACCAAAATGACCTAAATAGAAAAGCCGAAATTCAGCTAAGGACAGAGCTATGCATAAGAGAGATAATCCTTAGTTTTAAACAAAATTTTGTAAAATTCAGATATTGCAAGCTTCAATACAATCGATTTTTGGGTCAGCACCGAGGTACTGACTACTGGGTTGGTGAATACTCTCGGGGACTAACAATCGATTTTTGGGTCAGCACCGAGGTACTGACTACTGGGTTGGTGAATACTCTCGGGGACTAACAATCCACCAGCAGAGGTATCGGCCCATTGGTAATAAATAACAAAATACCGAAGGTCCTGTTGAATATAAAGTCACTCGCAAACAGCTTTCTACTAAGGACATTTCTCATCCTCGATTTTACGGAAATTTTGTTAAAAATGCCAGAAAAACTGGGACGTAACTTACATTCTTTACGCAATAAGGGATATAGACAGGATATTCTGCACGTGTCCGTTAAGTTAGCTTTGGGATCCAATGAAATTAGGATTTTACACGCATACAGGCCTCTCACTGATACTGCCGATGTCTACTGAAATACATGATGACTCTTTACCAAACCCATCTGGGAATTTTGAGTTTGATTTTTCTCCCATTTTTCTTCAATAGTGCAGCAGTGTTTTACCAGCAGACTAGGCTCCATGAGCTAGCCGGCAGTTAAGGAGCGAGCACTCCTTGACCAATCTTTCAAAATTACGTTTTGTCCCCTTTTTCCTTTTCAAGATTGAGTTAGTAGACTATCTGTTTTGGGTTTTTTTCGTATGTTTATTATACTATAGGGAAACGGGACAGAGAAAGGGGAGTTTGGGTAGCTATAAACTGGTTTAACTCTATCGCTGGCTTTTTCTAGTGCCGGTACCAAGTCCGGCTGTCCCGAGTTCTTTTCGTTGTTTACGTTTGTATTTTTATTGTTGGTTTTTCTTGTGCGGTTCCTTGTTACTTAGTGGCTTGTGACTATGTTTTCCAGCCATTGTAGCTTTTTCCTGTTATCTTTTTTATTCTATCATTTCCAAAATATCGAAATGGGAGGCGAAATCCAGTACAAAGGACAACCACCGTGAAGTTTTCCGATATGACTTTACAGTCATTCTCTTTATGCTCTTCAACTATTAATGAAATTATTTGACATTTGTTTCACACTTCTACGTCAGTGCATGAAAGTAAGGGAGAAAAGAACCGTTAGTCAAAAAAAAAATCAATCCAGGGACAACAGCAACATCGGAAACACCAAGAAGCAAGGACACCACATGTTGGGTTTTTTTGACAAAAACATTTTTGCTAAGGACCACTTTCAACATCAATTTTGAAATTGCGATATCATTTTGTAAATGGCAGTCAACGACAATTTTCAACACCATATTTTTAAGTTATGACATCAATTTGGAAACCAAATTTCATTGAAATCAGACTATGTTGAATTTTCCCGCCTTTTTTGTGGCCATGGCGGTCAACAAACAATTTTCAAATCCGGTTTTGAAGTCGCAACATCAATATCTATTTGGAAACCAAATTTCATTGAAATAGGACAATGTTGAATTTTTCCACCTTTTATGATGGACAATTTAAAAATGGCAGTCAACGAACAAATTTTAACATCAGGTTTGAAGTTGCGACATCAATTACTATTTGGAAACCAAGTTTCATTGAAATCGAACAATGTTGAATTTTCCCGCCTTTTTTAGCCATCGAACACTTTCCAACGCCGGTTTTGAAGTCGCAACATCAATATCTATTTTGAAATCAACTTTCATTGAAATCGGACAATGCTGAATTTTCCCACCTTTTTGGCAGCCATTTTGAAAATACCAGTAAATGAACACCTAGTTTTGAAGTCACAACATCATTATTTATTTGGAAACCAACTTTCATTGAAATCGGACAATGTTGAGTTTTCCCTCCTTTTTTGGCGGCCATTTTTAAAATGACTGTCAACAAACAATTTTTAACGTCGGTTTGGAAGTTGCAACATCAATATCCATTTTGAAGCTAAATTTCATTAAAATCGGACAATGCTGAATTTTCTCGCCTTTTTTGGCGGCCATTTTGAAGATGGCGGTCAACGAACACTTTTCAACATCAATATCTATTTGGAAACCAACTTTCATTGAAATCGGACAATGTTGAATTTTCCCGCCTGTTTTTGGCGGCCATTTTTCAAATGGCGGTCAACGAAAAATTGTTAATGTCTCTTTTGAAGTTGCAACATCAGTACCTATTTGGAAACCAAATTTCCACACAGCATGGTTAAACATTTTATCAATTTACACTTAGCCTTCATCTTCTATAGTTTTGAAAATAAAAGACGAAAAATATGAAAATTTTGAAAATTCCGTGAAAAAAGGGCAACAACTCCAAGAAGGGTTTTAGGATTTTCTTCAAAATTTCAGGGT
Source organism: Modiolus philippinarum (assembly GCA_002080025.1). Taxonomy (NCBI): domain Eukaryota; kingdom Metazoa; phylum Mollusca; class Bivalvia; order Mytilida; family Modiolidae; genus Modiolus; species Modiolus philippinarum. The sequence continues at coordinate 93,685 of MJUU01008934.1, forward strand.
GGGAAGATCTTGATATGCTGAACCTTTTGGCAATTTACACTTTACCTCTGTCTGTTACACTTTTTGAATTAAAAAATAAACTAGAGCTGTCGCCGAATGGCAACCAATTATGCCCCCGCTCAATGATACCTGAATCAATATGGTAAGTGCAAATTTCAGTGTGTGTGGACACAAAACAGGTGTGGATACAATTTTAATTGTGGACACAGTGCAAGTATACCTACCCCTTTTCCAGAAAATATATAAAATTAATTATCTCCCTTTCAAAAATCACAAGCAGCAAACATGTGGTGAACCCTTAAATCATTTCTATGGGCGGAGGGCAACTTTTCTATAAAGTTTCATCAAATTATAGGCACCTTTAATTTTCCCGCCTTTTTTCAATTTCCATGGCAACTGCGACCATTTTGAAAATTCGGAGCCCAAAAAGCATTTGTGCTGCTGTTAGGCAACCTTCTTGTAAAGTTTCATCCAATTTGAGGCACTTCGAATTTTGACGCCTTATTTCAGTCTCCATTGTAACAGCATCCATTTTGACAATTCTGAGACCAAATATCAATTCTATGGGGGCTAGACAACTTTCCTGTAAATTTTCATCCAATTTCAGGCACTTTGAATTTTCCCGCCTTTTTTCAGTTTCCAAGGCAATGGCAGCCATTTTGAAAATTCTGAGAACAAAAATCATTTCTATGGGTGCTAGACAACTTTCCTGTGAATTTCCATCCAATTTCAGGCACTTTGAATTTTCCCGCCTTTTTTAAGTTTCCATGACAACCGCAGTCATTTTGAACGGACAGACGGACAGACAAGGGTACAACAATATGCCCCTGACTTTTTGTCGCGGGGGCATAAAAATGCACAAATTCTGAAAATATTACGGATAAAGGGCAATAACTTTGGGATTTTCTTCAAAATTGCAGGGCAGGTAGACCTTGCTACGCTGATCACGTATACTTCATGTCAGATTTTTGATATCTGTAACGGTTTTGGAGTTATTTGCAAAAAACAGCAATTTACCCCTATGTTCTGTTTTTAGTAAAAGCAGCAATGTTGTTTGATCTTCGGACTAATCGAACATATTTTTGAAACTGCATACCCTGATTATGCTTCAGGCTAAGTTTGGTTATAATTGGCTCAGCAATTTCAGAGGAGATTTTTGAAATTGTTGACAGACGACGGATGCAAAGTGATGGCAAAAGCTCGGATGGCCTTTTAGGCCAGGTGAGCTAAAAACATTTTTTTTTAAATAGATATCAGTTCCTTGTGGAAAATTTTGAGGTTTCAGTCCGAACTCTAATTCAGGGTTCTTTTTTATACCTAGTAGTGGGATGATCATTTCTTTTAATTGTTTACGAACTTTCAATGGCAATTGCTGTTGAGTTGCTACCGGACACAACCGCAATGGAAGGGAAAGTTTGGTAGGCTATAAAACCAATTTAACCAACCATTTCTTTTGAAATGCTTGTACTATGTCAGGACCATTGCAGTTGACAATTTTTCCATGGGTTTCAACCGGATTTGTCTCATGGACTTCGGCTCTTTACAACTCTTTTCGATCATTTTGTTATTACCCCCATTGGCTAAGTATTTTCAGAGGAGTAAATCCTTGATTTTCATTTCCAATAGGTTCCTATTTTAAATAATAAAACTATGATCCCAACTTGCAGCTATCTTGGATGACATATGATAATTAAATTCAAAAACTTTGAAGTGGACCACAAAAGGCCTATTGTGATTAAGTTTCATTTGATTCTAATTGGCTTAATGGTTTCAGATGAGAAGATCTTTGTGTCCATTCTCTATTGGGTCTAATGTTCAAGTGAGTTTAACTGGTGGCATACATCGGCACCAAATTAACTTGATCAGAATCTAACAGGTTTTATTTATGCCATATTTAGATTAAATCCAAGCAGTGATTTTCTAGTCGGTCTTTGTATGCATTTACTCTTACGGTCCAATTCATCACTGGTATGGATCAGCACCGGAGTAACAACACTTGGTCAGCTTCTAATAAGCATCATTTATGCCAAGTTTATTTTAAATCTTTTCGGCAATTCTCTAGAAGAAGTTCTTTGTAAGCATTTCCATCAGGGTACAATGTTAAATTAAGTTCACAGCTGGCGACCATGATGCATGACTTTTCGGCATTAAAATAACAAAACTTGGTAGCAACTGACAGTCATCAGTCAGTCATGTCATATTTGATTTAATTAAGTTCAGCAGTTCTCTAGAGGATCTTTGTGTGCATTTCCAATAGGGTGCAATGTTAAACTAAGTTCACTGCTGCTGGCCATGTTAGATGACTGATCGGCACTTAAGTAACAGAACTTGGACTGCACCTCATTAGCATTATTCATGCTAAGTATGGTTTAAGTCCATTCAGTGATTCCCAAGAATCATTTCTTTGTATGTCTTTCCCGTAGGATCAAATGTAAATTTTTGGTTCCAATTTGGCAGCCATGTTGGACGGTGGATCGGCATTAAAGTAACAACACCACCTCATAATCATCATTCATGCCAAATTTGGTTCAAATCCGTTCAGTGGTTCCAAGGTAGAAGATCTTTGTATGCATTTTCCAATAGGGTCCAAATTTAAAATCAAGTTTCCCACTGGCGGCCATGTTGGATGTCTGATATGCAACACAGTTACAACACCCTGGTTAGCATGGTTAGCACCTCATAAGCATCATTAATGCCGAGTTTGGTTCAAATTCATTGATTGGTTCTCAAGAAGTTCTTTGCATTCATTTTCCATAGAGTACAATGTGAAAAATTAAGTTCCCTGCTGGCGGCCATGTTAGTTTTGGGATTGGCACCAAAATATTAACACTTGGTCAACACCACATTAGTATCAATAATGCCAATTATATATGCTTCAAATCCATTCAGTGGTTCTCAAGAAGTTCTTTGTATGCATTTTCCTGCAGGATCGAATTTTAAAATTAAGTTCCCCGTTGACAGACATATTGGATGACGAATCCGCACCAAAATAAAACTAGAGGCTCACATGAGCCTGTATCGCTCATTTGGTGACTGGTTTTATTCATTATTACCAAAAGACCACCCATTCATACTGTAAATCAGTTCACCATATGTTACATTTTAATCTTGGATGAGGTAAAAACATTAAAATTACAAACTTTGAAAGGGACCACCCAAAGACAATTGTAACGAAGTTTAGTTTCAATTGGCTCAGTAGGTTCAGAGGAGAAGACATTTGAATGCATTTCCCAAAGGGTCCCTATGTTAAACTATGTTCCACACTAGCGGCCATCTTGGATGAGGTACAAACATAAAAATCACAAACTCTAAAGGGGACCACCCAAGGACTATTGTGACCAAGTTTGGTTCAATTTGGCTTGGTAGTTTCAGAGGTGAAGATCTTTTGATGCATTTCCAGTAGGGTCCCAATGTTAAACTATGTTCCCTGCTGGCGGCCATCATTAATGAGGTATGAACATAAAAATCACAAACTCTCAAGGGCACCACCTAAAAACTATTGTAACGAAGTTTGGTTTCAATTTTCTCAGTAGGTTCAGAGAAGAAGACATTTGAATGCATTTCCCATAGGGTCCCTATGTTATACTGTGTTCCATGCTGGTGGACATCTTGGATTAGGTACGATCATAAAAATCACAAACTTTGAAGGGGACAACCAAAGGACTATTGTAATTAAGTTTGGTTGAATTTGACTTGGTAGTTTCAGAGATCTTTGGATGCATTTACCATAGGGTCCCTATGTTAAACTGTTCTCTGCTGGCAGCCATCTTGAATGAGTTATGAACATAAAAATCACAAACTTTAAAGGGGACCAGCCAAGGACAGTTGTGGTGAAGTTTGGTTCCAATTGGCTCAGTAGTTTCAGAGGAGAAGATCTTTGAATACATTTCACATAGGGTCCCTATGTTAAACTTAGTTCTACGCTGGGGCCATATTGGATGAGGTGCGAACATAATCATCACAAACTTTAAAGGAGACTATCCAAGGGCTATCATGACAAAGTTTGGTTCCAATTGGTTGGGTAGTTTCAGCAGAGCAGATCTTTGAATAATTTCCCATAGGGTCCCTATGTTAACAATGTTCCCCTCCGGCAGCCATTTTGGATGAGGTACAACCATAAAAATCAAGTGGTTTCAGAGGAGAAGATATTTGAATGCATTTCCAAGAGGGTCCTATGTTAAACTATGTTCCCTAGTGGCGGCCATCTTGGACGAGATGCCAACCTGCTGGACATATATAGAAATTGTAGTCCTGGATTTTGCAATTCACATTTAACCTCCATCTCAAACAGTTTTTGAAATAAAGGTAGAAATGTTAAAAAATCGTGAAAATTCAAAGAAAAGGGGACCACAACACCTATTTGGGTTGTCAGATTTTCTTCAAAATTGCGGGACATGTGGATCTTAGTATGCTGACCATTTTTCACTTCACTTCTATCTTCAACCATTTTCAATATATAAGACTAAAAGTATATAAAAAAAAACACGAAAATTTTATGGAAAAGGGGAAGTACATCCAAGACGGGTTATCGGATATTCTTCAAAATTGCAGGGCGGGTAGAATTCATCATGCTGATCATTTTTACCTAGTCAGATTTTTGATATCTGAAACGACTTTCGAGTAATTTGTAAAAAACGGCAATTTATCCCTATGTTCTATTTTAAGTAACAGCAGCCATATTGTTTAGTCTACAGACATAAAAATCACAAACTTGAAAGAGCATACCCTGGTGATGATTCAGGCCAAGTTTGGTAATAATTGGCCCAAAAGTTTCAGAGTAGATCTTTGAATAAAGTTAACGGATGGACGGACTACGGACGAAGGGACGACGGATGTCGAGTGATGGAAAAAGCTCACATGGTCCGTGGCTAGGTGAGCTTAAAACACTTGATCATTACCTTATACGCATTATTCATGCCAAGTATTGTTCAAATCCATCCGGTGGTTCTCAAGAAGTTCTTTGTAGCATTTTCCTATTACTTATGTAAAAACATAGGTAATCAATGATTACAGAGTTCGCCTCGTTATGGCACATTGTCAGAGTAACCCAATTTTGCCTGGATGCTGATCTACCATCCAAGGTGTATGCATATGTAAGGTTACAATGATCCTACCATGTATAGTGACCGAGATCTAAACTCATCCAAAAACTTGAATGTAAATAAATCAAGCGTAAAATATAGGTCAAAGTGACCTAATTTTGCCTGGATGCTGACCTACCATCAGAGTTGCATGCTTATGCAAGGTTACAAGATCCTACCACGTATAGTGACTGAGATCTGAACTCATCCAAAAACTTGAATGTTAATCAATCAAGCATTTAATATATGTCAAAGTGACCATATTTTGCCTTGATGCTGACCTAACATCAGAGATGCATGCATATGCAAGGTTAGATGATCCTACCACGTATAGTGACTGAAATCTGAACTCGTCCAAAAACTTGAAAGTAAATCAATCAAGCGGAAAATATAGGTCAAAGTGACCTAATTTTGCCTGGATGCTGACGTACCATCAGAGATGCATGCATATGCAAGGTTACATGATCCTATTATGTATAGTGACTGAGATCTGAACTTGGACGTAGTGAAGTTTGGTTGAAATCCGATGAAAGACGTAGGAGAATTGCCGTCCACAAACTTTGTGACGGACGGACGACAGGCGGAAAAGACAACAAGAGCTCTCAAGAGCCTGTATCGCTCACCTGGGTCATGGCTGACACAATAAGTCAAAATAATCACAACGTTTAAGGTTCTCATTTTCAAATTTGTTTATTAATGTTTAAGGGTCTCATTTTGAAGTTTGCTGATGTT
>MJUU01008935.1:0-14742 GCA_002080025.1 Modiolus philippinarum
CTCCTTACATAATTCATGTGAACATAATCATTGAATTTCTGGAAGCTCTATCTCTTAAGAAAGTAGACCATGGTTAAGGGAGATAACTCGTCTGAAAAAGTCAGATTCGTCGATGCTTTTAAAAGTTGAAGTGAGAAAGTATTTGAATCATCTATGTTAATTGGAAGCTTAGAATATATTTATAAAAATAGTATATACAAACGTACACATGAATTATAAGAGTTATCTCCCTTAATCTAGGTCTACCTCCTTAAGTGATCCGACTATAGTCATGCTTTACAGTCTACTCAAAGAAAAAAATTCTAACAATGACACTTTTCAATTAATAATGCAATAACCCTGTATTACTGATTATTCGGGTTTTGTTTTGTTTTATGTATTTTAAACATTTTTTTGAAATTGTGGATTTCCTAGGGTTGTAGTGCTGCTGATGAGCAATTAATTTCAGCTCATTAAAATTCATTGTAGTTGGAACAAATATGTGGAATGGTCTCATGCCCATTTACTTTATATCCTTTCGTAAAATAAATATGAACTGTTGATTGTTTGCTTTAGTTACTAGTAAATATGTAAATTCAGCAGGAGAAGATTTATTAAGGGGAGTATGAGTCTCAGAATTTTGTAATTAGAATCAAAATTCTGACATTTTGTTTTGAAGAACTTTGCTAACAGAACAACATGAGCAAAAAAAATGGCTGAAATCCATGTAAGAATTTTTTAGATGTAAGACGTCAAAATTTTGGCGGGAACATTTCTCTTCCTTCAATTTCCATTCGCTATTTACATGCCTTAAACTATGTAAAAATATAATTGGAAGTATATAAAAAATTTATGCATTGTTTATTTTATGCATTTTAAAGTGACCTATGACCAAGGAAATATGATTCATGTGCAAATAATCCTGTTTAGGTAGATAAACCCCGAGAGTATTGATAAAATGGCATATGGTGCCTCATCACAAAAAGCATATGTACAACATAATATTTTATTAACACAATTTACATTCCTTACAACATTGGGGACAAACAGTATTTATTTTCCAAACTGACTGTTCACATCACCTAATACATGTAAATAGAGTTTTTTTTTTTAAAAATCATTTGGTCCCCTCTTCGGTTTCGGCATTTTAATACAATGAAACATTCCGGTTATCTACCCAACACTGCAAGTGTTGTTCATCATGAACAGAGCTCATCACAATGCTCATATTTAGACTGCTAGGTCATTGTTTACTCTGAAATTGCAAACTTTTGTTAGAATTAAAATGCATTCAGGGTTTAAGTTGTGTATTGTTAGCCAACCATACGAGCGATAACCGGGGGCGAAGACTTTTTGTATCTCCATTTGTTGAGAGATTTTCAATCCAAGAAAAGATAACAAATCTTTAAAGAAATTGCTATTCATATATAAATAAATCGAGTATATAATGAACAATTTAGTAGCATTATATCTTTGAAATAATAAAACACATTGTGTATTGTTATTCACATTATTTCCAAACTTAAGGCACAAAATAATAAATCTCAAAAATAGGAATTTATGTACCAAAAAGCCTGTACCGGTAGTAATTAAGCATTTCTCATACAGACTTGACATCTGCTGACGCGGGAACGAAGATCTCCTGCTTTAAGTGTGGATGGAGACGGTTTCGAAAACTCTGCACCCTTTTCTATTGTTGTCAACCAGAAACTATATTGGTTTACATAAAACATGCAGCTTCCAGAATCGCCGTTACATTCGATAAATGGTGTAGCTCTGAAATTTTCTAGACAGCTCCCTGGGCTTGACAAGGATTGTCCACCACCACTAGAACCAGCGCCAGTGTACTAACAGAAAAATAACATTGTTATAACATAAATATGATATAGAGATATGTGTCTGTCTAAATTCCAAGTTTGACAAAACATTATAATCACTCAAGAAATGCAGGTCAGGATAACGTAACTAACATAGCTTTATATATGCCATATGCCAATGTAAAAAAAATATATATAACAGGAAACACCTACAATGGCTGAAAATTATAATTACATGCCACAATCTGCCAGGGAACTACACTGCAAAAACACTGAAAAGATAAAAGACAAACGTAGACAACGATAGGAACTCGGTACAGCCTGACTTAATTTAGCATAGATTCGCAAGTTCCAACAGCTTGCAGTGAGCCAGAAGTATATTTAGCTAAGATAATCTCAATAGACAACAGATGGTAAGCAAGCTCTTTGTCATAGTTTAATTTTTTTCACATTTGATGTCACAAGTTTAAAGAATAACAAAAAACCAAGGTTACTGTAAATTTAGGTTCTGCATATTATGCGCATTTAGACAACTTATGTCTCATCAGTGCAAATCAAATCAAAACATTTGGAAATCCATGAACCGAAGCATGGGTAAAAGCTGATAGAGAACAAATTACCAATAGGATCTAAATAAGAATGCCAAAATTAGCTAAGGACAGAGGTCAGGAGCTATGCATGATGGAGATACTCCTTAGGTTTTAACAAAATTTTCTTCAATTTAGATATTGCAAATTTTCTACTAAAATCGGTTTTCGGGCGAGCACCGAAGTACTAGCTACTGGGTTGATGAATACCCCCGGGTATTCCAGTCCACCAGCAGTGGCATCGGTCCAGTGGTAATGAATTACAAAATACCGAAGTTACTGAAAAGATCTGTTGAAATTAGTTATATCGTGTTACATTTGCAAATGCGAAGATAAAACATTATGCATGTATAAAGCCTCTGTAAACATCCCTTTTCCTAGATTAAGGGAGTACGAGTCTCAGAGATTTTGTAATTAGAATTAAAATTCTGACCTTTTGTTTTGAAGGGCACCACTAATGGAACAACTTGAGCAAAAAATTTTGAAAATCCATGTAGGAATTTTTTAGATATAAGACGTCAAAATTTTGGCGGGAAACAGATTTCTCTAGAATTTTCCTTCAATTTGTATAAGATGTATATAGGCCTTTGGATATATGAAATTATAATTGGAAGTTAACTAAATTTTATACACAGTCTATTTTATGTATTTTAAAGTGACTTATGACCAAGAAGGTGTGATCCATGTGCAAAACATTTTAGCACTGTTTGAATGGATAAATCCCGAGGATATAGAATGCTTCTGAAATCCCAGGCCCGTACTCCCTTAATTCTTTTGGACAATATATTGCTTTACTGGATAATAAATCTTATGTATATCGAATATTAGTATATAAAAAATTGTTACCATTACAAAACTGTATCCTGTCCATATTCCAGACCAACCATTAGGACAATCTGGAATCACTAACGTCTGGCTGTGAACAGCTATCGCATCCGATGGAGAATCACAGACCACACATCTACTGATGAACGTGGTAATATCTCCGTTTGACACGGGCTGCCGGGTTGATGGCGCCATAGTGGTTAACCAGTAAGATTTTCCACTTCTTCTGGCATAATTACATTCATCATTTTTGTTACAGTAAAGGAATGGAATTGTATTAAACTTCTGCAAACATGACCCTGCCAAACCTATACAAAATAAAACAGATCGATTTCATAAATAAAGGTGGGTAGGACAGGGTCTAATTCTTGGGTCCGGAAAATAATTTTCAAATCCCGAATTCCAAAGAAAATAAAACAACGGCAGTAGAATACCGAAGAATCCACAAAAATCGAAGTCCAAAATGTTTAATCCCGAGCCTCGAAATATCAACCCTAACTGAAATGGCTAAATTCGAAGTTCTGAAAACAACTTTTTCCACTCCTCATAAGCAATGGCTCGCTGAAAATTAGTCTTTTCAAACGGTACAAATAAGTAAAAACAAACAGACGAAATGTACGAATACTAAATAGATGTAAGCATGAAGTAACCAAAAATTAAACAATTTAAACGAAATTATAATACATATTTTTAACTCATTAATCCATTATTATCTTTTGTGTAAACATAAAAAGCATAATACGATGTCAGTGTATGAAAAAGTCACAAAATAGTTACATATAGTTTCCACAACAAGAACTAGTTGATTATGAAATTTCCCACATCGAGTTAAATAAACATTTGAAAATTTATTTAACGGGATGTGAGAAATTTCATAATTGTGGAAACTGTTTCTCTAATGACTAGACGAAAAACACCGAGGATTGTATTCCGAATATTCTCTAGAGAGGAGAACAAAATTAATGTTTCCACACCGTTCAGGAAGTGTGAAAACTGGATAGAAATTAGAGAAAAATTAAATACTAACAATAAAGTTGTTAACTATTTCATATCTTAATAATTGAACTTCGAATGAAATATATAGATATTGATGATTGCCATGGGTGGAGAGGATTATTTTTACTGTATCGGAGAAAATTATGATACCTCCAGTTATTGTGGAATAACAGTTTGTGGCTTTCCTGTTGCTTTTCTTATTTTGTTTAGTCTTATTCAATGAGTTGCAAAAAAGTTTTTTAGGAGTGGTGGAATTTTCGATTTTTGAATTCCCCGGCTCTCTTTTTGCTTCAGTAATCGATTGATTATGTTACAAAATCATGAGACTGTTTATCTTTATCTCCTTTTACTTTACCTAAATCTTGATAATGAGACATCCCATTGCCTTCAATGTACAACAAGCTGTATCCTTGCTATATACTAGTAGTACCAGTAGGACATGCTGGAAGCAATTTTTTCTGACTGTGCTTTACTACCAAGAAGCTTGAAGCAGTTGTTGATCGTGTAAATCTACGTACTCCTGGATGGCCGAGATTTTCTTGGTCATCATGTATGCCTAAAATAAAATAAAATTGTTACATATCATCACGTTACATGCAAATTATTGACCATTGCCTTAACCTTATTAGTCTATCAGCTAGCTCGTGAAAAAAAAATTTTGCTGGATACCCCGGTAGACAGCATTTTTTTCTTCCAAATCTGTTCAGTTACAATAGATCTTTAATTTTTCGGATGTTATACTTTACGGAATCTGCCGAAAATAGGTACAACAAGGGGGTCTTTAAGGGTACTTAACTATTAATAAAAGCCTTATAGACACATTTTTTTTTTCATGAAAGATCGTACTCTACCCTCATTAAGGTATGCTGCTTTATTTAACTTTGTTGTCTGAACTAAAACGACATTAGAAAAAAGTTCACCATCATAGAAAACGGACAAGCCTTGTAAAAAAGGGAAATAACTTCAATCAATTTCAATGTCATGTTTGGTTATGCCTAGGAAACGCCTTCGTGAAGGTTGATGTTTAAGATTTTAGGCAGACATATAAAAACACATCAGCTTCCATTTCTACATTTATCCAGACAAAGACGATATCACGATACAATTACAAAATTTGACAAAAGGGACCAAACTCACACTCTCCATTCATACTAACGACTAAACGACCATACAATATACATACTGTACACATAACAGTTTACTTAACAAATATTTCAAATTCTGTACTGTGAATTATAATTTCCCGGTCCCAAATGGACTAGCATTCAATTGCCGTTCAAATATACAAGACAATGACGTGAGACATTTAAAACAACGGCAGTAGAATAAAGAACGAACAAGGGAAGTGATGATCACAAAAATTCGAAAGTCCAAAGATATGACAAAAACGGGAACACAGGAAAACAAGACAAAATAAGGGATTGAGACAGCCACAAGGCACGGAAGCTTAAAATACGATGAAACTTCATTTAATGTTGAGTGAAAGAGCTGCACCCTATCTTGTTCCTATACCGCTTTATTCTTATAGACACGATATTGAGTAAAAACCATTCTACATGTCAATTTAAATTAACAGAATAAATCAGATATTTATTCACCGTTGTAACATTCGTCAGATGATGCTCTAGTACTGCTGTTTTGACAATATTCAGAACATGAGACGTAAGTTGTCGAAATGCGCATATGCAGAATCAAAATTCACAGTAACTTCGGTCTTTAGTTATTTGCAACCATCAGTACATGCCATGCTTTGTGATACGCAAGAACACCTTCTGGTTGAACAGTTTGTTTTGCAACAACTGATTAACACCAAGAGGTAGGTTCTTTTTTTATCCAGTTTACTGATAATTCATTGTTCTCAACAACTCTCATCCATGCTCTTCAACCCTACCAACCCTTACGAACCACCTGAATATCGTTCTCAGAGTTCACATTGTTAGTGCTTAAGTATTTTACGTTATATCGTATATATCATTTTAGTTTTGTCTTCGTTAGTGATGTTTGTAGTACCGACTTGTCCTTTTTTAATGTTTTAATACTAAAGTTATTTAAAAAAATTAAAATTTTACCATGGTACTGTTTGAGAGTTAGGGAAGTTTCATGTACCATGGATTTTTGATTAGTTATGTCTTGGGGTTAAAAAATGACATTAACCAATCAGCTACCAAATGGATCCTTCAAAAACATATTTGCCTCACTAACAGTGTGACGAGTGCTGTTAACAGAGTAGGACATGCTTACACTTCCGGAGCACCTGATGTCACTCTCAGTCTCATGGGAGTTCACACTGTGCATGCCTTGGTTTTGAATGAGTTTTTTTTTAACTCTGTGCTTTGTAGCTGTATAACGTCTTTGTTTTCTGTGTTCTGGTTTTTGCCGAGCGTTTAACTTTTCATTTTGATGCTTGGTAATTAGCTCTAAAATATGTTTATGTCAGCCTTCCGTTTGCGCAAAGGAACATTGTGTTAGAATTTCATAAGAATTGATCAATTGGAACTTAAATTATTGACCAAAAAGAAGTGTCTACAGACAACAACGCCGACGGAAACGACAGTGCCATATCATTATACGACCTCATTTTTTGCAGTCGTATAAAAAGTACAATGATAGATACTAATAAAAAATTGTAAAAATATATCAAAATCAACATTATCTGCAAGAACAAAAGGTTTCAAAGTAAAAGGCGTCAAAAAGCAAACTAGTAGAAACAAGCTTGATTGAAATCTATTTAAATATAAAAACAACCAAAAAAATACATAACAACTATGAAATCAACACAAAAACATCAAACTATAGAGACAAATCATCAAAAACCAACAGTAGAACACTTTGTTCTCATACAGCAGAAATAAAATTCATTATTGAAAAGCCATTTGAAAACAGGTTAATAACAAAATAACAGAAGAAATTGATCACCAACGAAACCACAACTTAAATCAACAATATCAATAACCCAGACATGACCAGAGCAAAATCTATCTACAAAAGCAGGAATAAAGATAGTCCTTTTCAAAAGCGCGGATTATTCCAACATGTGCATACAAACAATCGAACACACCTTTAAGCATAGACGAGTAGAACAGGCCTTTTAATATATAAGTAATATGTCCATAGTAAGCCTTACTGGTCAACAAAATAACCTAATTAAACAATCCATCTAGCAACTTAATACAAAGAATGTGAGATAATAACTTTTTGAACTGATTACGATTAAACATGTAAGACTTATATTCTATATTTAGCAATTTATTCCTATTGACATGTTTGTATCGGAGTAAGATTTAAGTTCCGGATTGATCATATCAATTTTTTATTACTCTAAATGGCTAAATATTATTTTCCCTGATGCAATGGAAAATGTGATAAAATTTGTAAGTGTATTATATCTTATATATTAACTTTTGCCGCTTATATTAGAAAAGAATTCACAATGGTTAATTAAATATCCGTCAAAATAATCATATTTTGTCGTTAGAATTAGCGGTGTTTTAAATTGATATTTATTTGAAAATGATCAGTAAATAACCAATATAAACATGTTATTTTTATGACCCTGCCCTTTATTAAATATAATATTAACATAGTATTCATGATACGTCTGAAGTCGAACCAAATATGGATTTCGTAACTAGGTAACAGCTCCTGAGTAAATGGAGTAGGTCATAAAAGCTCATTGTTGTATTATTTTCTGGCATGATAATTTAAGTATAACAAATCAAAACTTTTAGTTCGAACCCTAAACTATTGAAAAATGGAAAGAAAATGTTGTCTACCGGGGTATCATGCAAACTTTGAAAATAGAGGCCTTTTCGTTTTCAGCTGATAGACTATATAGGTGTACTAGTTTTTAAGCATTTTGGGTTATCTGCAAGTGTGATTTAAATGGCTAACTGGTACAGCTCTACAGCAAAATATATTTAAAAGAAATCGTGGCGTACTTTTGCTAATTAACCAATCCATCCAGTTTCTTTTGAATTGTAGATCAATACTATTGTCTGTCCATATGTCGTGGCCTGGGAGACTTATTTTTAGTAACAAAGAAAATCCAGCTTTTGTTAATTATCACACATTAGATAACAATTAACTAGAGAAAAAATACAACATTCAAATTCCTAATTTATATTAATTCATTTAACGAAGTAATTCTAAAAACTTGATAAAGAGTCTTCTTTTTTTCAGATACCGTATAAACTTATATATCCTTATTTCATCATTGGATTGATAGTAAACCCTCCAAGGAGATGAGAGATTGATATACGATAGCATTTTTTTTTACAAAAAAGGACCTTCATTGCTATTTATAACTATAACATTTGCGTTTTAGTTCAAACGTTAGCGTCATAGATCAAACATTTCTTAAATAACGCAAACCTTTCTATTATAGTTCAAAATTTATATATAACTCAAAGCATTGGGAAAATGTTTGTGTGGAGGTAATATGTTTCCGAACAATTATAATGTAATTAATTATAGCATAAATAATCGACCGTTGTGAATATCAATACAAATGTCATGAATACCGGACGACGCAGTAGGAGTAAACGAGTTGCAGAACTTGTTCTGCAACGAGTTTAATCAACTGCATTGATCGACACCAGAGAAATTTTACTGATATAAATGACGGTCGATTAGTTATGCTGTTTATATAGATTTTCTAGTCAAAATCGAAAATTTTCATCGCGGATGATTTTTTTTTCATTTCAATGCACCGGTCACCACTTGACAACGATATTGATGAGACATTGTGACGTCTCTTCCGACAGTGACTAGAAATCCTTTCAATATCTTAACCGGCAACAATATGACATTTATTCAACTGATAAAACTTGGTATACGACCACTGCCTATATAATAATAAAGTCTTTCTTTTTTTTTGCAATGATTCTATTTCCCTTTTTTATATTTACAATCCACACTTTAAGAAAGACTGTCTTTGATCGTAACGAGTATTTCTTTTCTTTTTTGTTTTGCGTTTTTTGTACTTTGTTTTTGCTTTTTCGTTTTTTGTTGGTTTTTTTTTTGGTTTTTTTTGTCTTTATTTTTTTATTGTTGTTTTTTTTTTTTTTGTTTTTTTTTTGTGTAGTGTCTTTGGTCTTCCGTCTTCTGGCCTTCCAATTTTTACCTTCTCTCTGGAATATGATTTATGTAATCGTGTTCTTCGTTACCTCCGTATATTCTACTAACGTTGTTTCAAATTTTCATATGGTTTTAAGTTAGAGTAACAGTATATCAAATGCTTTTAAACGCTAATTTCAATTTTTGTTGACGTATGAAAAAGCTCTTGTTCATGCAACGAATACAAATTTGAAATTAAGAAGTTAAATCTCTTACTCTTTTGCTTTTCGTGTGCCTATACATTACAGTGACCTGAAACATCGAGGAGCAACAGGAGAATGAGAGCAAAAATAATGAATTTCAAATAAAAAAAGTATAAGCATACCTGTCCGTATTCTTAGAAGAGATTCCTTTCGATCTTCATCCTCACTGCTCCCCTTTGGTGTTGAACAAAGAAAGAAAATGTATAGAAACATCTATATTCCGCATAGCTGTGGGTAAAAACTTGCAGTGCGCATAATGATATGGAGAAATAAATTTATAGTAACCTTTTTCTGATTGGGGAAGTAAATATTTTTTATATTGTTAATAGGAGCATGAACAAAAAATGCAAAAACATGCTTATCTGTATGAAATTCATGTCAAATAACAGGCAAACACGTTTTTTTTCTTACTTTTAGACTCATGCGTTGACTTGAAAAAAATCTATACGTCGCCGTTTGCCTAGGATAAATATTTTGAGTAATTAATTTACGGGAAAATCGTGATAAATTCAAGGTAAAATGAATAAAATAGCATTCACCTATTTATAAAGTCCAAATAAAAGTAATGTCGATTGATTGATTGATTGAATATTGTTTAACGTCTACTCAGCAATATTTCAGCTATATCAAGACGAGAACAAGTTTGTTAATAAATAATCACATTGGAGTATGGAAAATAGCCATGGGACGGGAAATTCTGACTGCCACTGGAAAAGTAGGGTGAAATCGAAAAGGGCAGGGAATTTAGCCTTGTAGCCGATCACCTACGGACCACTCAAAAAAAGCTTGCTACAAGGGTTCTTTAACGTGCAGGAAGCGTGGCATTTCTTCCAACACGTGGACCTGAAATTACATCCCATCCGAAAGATGGGTGGTGTATTTATTAATCCCGCACAACCACGGAATGGGTCCTATTTCTATATCCCGGGGTCAGCCCCGTTTAGGAGGGGTCACACCCCGCAAGCCGGAGATAATAGGTCCTATTTCTATATCACGGGGTTCCCTCGGGGTCCTCTGTTAGGAAGACTCATATTAGAAGCTCAGAGGATGCTGCAGGCCTATTCATAAGCCGGGACCGGGCACGTCGAGAAAAGATTTATATTTGTTGACGTTATGTTGTTAGTTTATGTCTGTTGACGATCCCGCATCCATGGGATAAATAAAGACATGGATATAGGGTTGTTAGACATCTAGGAATGACTTCCGTTCAAACCGGTGCCTACTATGAGGTATGAGCAAAGCCCGTTTTTGAAGGCTTCATGGTGACGTCAAGATGAAGAACAACAATAAAGCCTTGTTCTATTGTTTATTTCTACTATGTATTTGTAGCGACTTTATCTCTTGTGTGTTTACTCCATACTGTTTCTTTGGTTCCGGGTAACTAATTATTTTCATGTAGAATTTCAACCAAAATGCTCTAAACTTGACGTCATACTGCCATTTCCATATGTTTCGTTGCCACTCATGACAACTGATTTCATGTAGCGGGTGTTGCCATACATTACTGGTTCAATTTTCGGGGTACTATGTCAGGTTAGATTTTTCAGAAAATTGCTCCTTTTGAGCATCACCAAATTTGACATTGATTTTCTGTAATTATCTCCCTTTGATCTCCAAAATACTCTACCACAAAATAGCTTTAACTAGTATAATATTTTGGTTTTATGTTCTGAATTATATCAATATTGTAAAACAAAAAGCAGAATTTCTGTATATTCTAAGGGAAATCTCTAGGGCATGCCCAACCTTGAGGTACTTCTTTGTATAGGACTAATAATTAGTTACCTTGAACCTTTGTTAATTACCGGCTTAAAAAATAATTTAACCATAGTTTTTTTATCGATCACAATTTTTAGACTCATTTGTTTACGTGAATTATGTACCCATATTTTTTATTTATCATTAGACTCATGCGTTGACTTGAAAAAATCTAAACGTCAGATATATATGCATTTTACATACTAGATTTTACAACTTTCAGTAAGAAAATAAACAGATTTAATAACAAATATCAATTAAAGGGAATTAGAAAAGATACAAGACTTAACAATTTAAACATAGTTTATGTAAATTCTAAAATCCAAAGGTTTAACTCCCTCCATCGTAGTTTTGCCCTTAGCTATATTTGATATTACTGATGATTTGGATTTCGTTTCGTTTTATGAATTTTAAATATTTTTTGACATCATGGATTTCCTATATTTGGGTTCTAATGTTGCTGATGAGGAATTAATTTCCGAAATGGCCATACAGCTTATAAAAGTTATTGCAGTTGGAGTGAACATATGTGTTATGGTCTCATGTTCATTAACTCCTAACTTCTAGCTGGCTGTTTGACGGGTGTCATGCGTGGAGCAGATCGTAGTTTTGCCCTTAGCTCTATTTGATTTTACTGATGATTCGAATTTCGTTTAGTTTTATGCTTATTAAATAATTTTTGGAATTATGGATTTCCTATATTCGGGTTCTAATGCTGCTGATGAGGAAGTAATTTCCAAAATGGCCATACAGATCATAAAAATTATTGCAGTTGGAGTGAACATATGTGTTATGGTCTCATGTTCATTTACTTCATATCCTTTCGCAAAATAGTGCCCTTGGATGAACGTGCTAGGGTAGATTAACATACGAGGTAAAAATTATCACCCGACACCTTCCTCCAATGGCAATATGCTTTTTTTACTATACCGAATGCTGAATTACCAAAAAAGCAATAATTAAAACAGCAGTAAAAATGTAATAAAAAGTTTGCTTTGATATTCTACCAAAAATATCGGTTAACATCGGTCGAAGAGGGTGTTAATTTTCAAAATCGATAAAATTCGAGCTCAGCAGTTGTTAGTTTTCTATATCGGCAAACTCCGGGCTCATCTGGTACTAATTTCATATTATTGATGGGTAGGGCTAACGAACAATGAGTAAAAATAAACAAATATCGCTTGTCCAATGAAATTGATGAATAATGAAATAATTAGTGTAAAGTTCAATACAGTGGAACCTCCTAAAACCGGCCTCTGTTGGGACCAAGAAAATCGGCCGGTTTTAAGAGGTTCCGGTTTTCGGAGTTTCCAAAATCCGGTCTTTTCAATCCGAACACTTATACAGGAAGTGTAACATATGATCTGTAAAGTCAGTGTGGGCTGTGAGTTAATTATTACAGTATATTTTTCCTGCATTCTTATTAATTTCAACCAAATTTTGGGTAATCTTTTCAAATGCAGTTATTAATTAATGAGGATGGCATGAGAAATGTGACTTGTTGAATAGATTTGGTCGATTTTATTGTCCGCGAAAAAATTCGTCCGATTTTCAGAGTTGAATTTTAGAAGAAAATATACGTTTGGGACCGATCTATATGGCCGGAATTTGGAATTCAGGGGGCCGGTTTTCAGAGGAAATTTTAAGCTATTTATATAGGTAAAAATTCCGAACCGAAACATATCGTTCGGTTTATAGGGGGATCCGGTATTTAGAGGGCCATTTTTCGGGAGTTCCACTGTATACACAAAACATAATTATGCAGGTTGAAAATTTAAGTCACATTAGAATCGCTTTAGATATAATATAATTGTTTGTCTCTTGACCTTATCTTTTATCCTTCCAAAAAGGATATATACAAATAAAAATATGCATTGCCACTGTCGGGCTGAGTCTTCAGCCCAAAAAGCTATTAATCAGTTTGATTAAAGTTTGGAAGGAAACTATGAGGAGTTTCTGTAATTTTAGTTTTTGCTGATGGTCATTGATTTCTAATCAGTAAAGATTAATGCGAAACATTTGTAAGACTATATCATGTATAAATCAAAATATGTTCCATGGCAGATTGTGGCATGTAATCATAATTTTCAGCAATTGTAGGTGTTTCCTGTTATCCATTTTTTCTACATTTATAACTCAATTTCTTTATATATTTAATCCTTACTTTATGATATTAAACGAGTAATTAAATACAGTACAATAACTTACATAAGACGGGCTTGTTATATACATAACACTACAAAATAAGACGAAAATAATCCTTAACTTCATCTCTCTGTCGTTTGTATGTTTGAGGAAATAAGTTTATTTATTTGTGTCGAGAAGAAATGACTTTCTTGGTCATTATTAAACACAAATTTGATTTAAAATAGTAATGGGGTCTTTTTTCATAATATATCTTAAAACTTGTTTATGGTTTTTTAACTGACACGGAGTGTGCCGCTGAAAGCTTTGTACTTTTATGATTGAAATGGGTAAAAGATTGATAAAAGGTAACTGTCCTATCTAGATGTTCAAGATTTTGATTGCCGTTGTAATAAAAGCATACAGGGGTGTGCCACAAAAACATTATAATGTTTTAAGTAGCAAAATTGAATTGGAAAATGAAAGCTTCTGAGGTCAAACTCAACCTGTCAACAAAGATAAACATCAAAATAAAGTGTTTTAACCATTTGGAAAAAATACTGGCTTTTAAAAGAAACATTTGAAAGAAATCCATGAAATCAAAATTGAAAATATAGCAATTGTCATTTTATAAATGTGTTAATTTCATAACTTTAACTTGTCGAGTTACAGATGTATGTGTAAGATGAACACGACAAACGATTGTAAGAAGTGGAAAGAAATGAGTTTAAGAAAACCATCAAAAATCCTTTCAATTTTTAATTTTATGCAATTTAATGAGGGTTGTTTTGTCAAATGAGTCTTTTGCAGTTTTCCTTCTTTTTACTCGCACAACAAATTAATTATTTGTGGATCGTCTCCCTATATTAAGGTAGCTATGTATGAGTGGCCGTTCATGTCAAAATTGTGATATTTCTATCGCTTTACTTTTTTCTTTCGGCTTACTTTCAATAAGTATCGCGATACTTTCAATAAGTAACGGCTTACTTTCAACAAGTATCGCGATACTTTCAATAAGTAACGGCTTACTTGTTGAAAGGAAGCCGATACAAAAAATATATGCATACTGAAAAAAGTATCGGCTTACTTCTCAAAAGTATCGGCTTACTTTTCAAAAGTATCGGCTTACTTTTTAATAATCATGTAACCAATAGAAATGTCACTTACAAAAGAGGTGTAGCAGGGATTGTCTAAACCGAGATCGGTTCAGGTCATGTGATTCCGAGATTCTAAAAGTTAAAAAGATTAACAACTGAATAATTAGACACACTTGTAAAGAAACTAATCATAAGCCTCGTTAATGTGTAGATATGACACCCTACTCCAGTTTCATGTCAA
>MJUU01008936.1:2330-46116 GCA_002080025.1 Modiolus philippinarum
AAGTAAGTAATGTGCATAACAAATATATCAACAAATAATACTACATTAATGACAACGTGTTTCGTTCTCACGAAAAAATTAACGCAGTTTAATGGTTGTGATAATACTTCGTTGAATATTTAATTAGTAGATATCCAAGTATAACGGTAACCGAGGAATCTCCAAATAATGCCGATTGAATAAATTACAGAAAAATTTGACGATTATTCCTCTAAGGATTGTTAGCGTAAAATTACAACAAGCAACCTGGTTGTTCTGATTCGCACTTAATATTCTACACTACTTACTTGTAATATCCCTGTCATAATAAAGGACAATTAGTAATCTAACATTAAGGCAGGAAAACACAAAGAAATATGATTAAAACAAACATGGAAAATTAGGAAAATAATAAGTAACTTACATAATGTCAACAAATTGGATAAAATTAAACAAATAAATTAATTCAAATAATTACAAAATTAATACTTCGTCACAAGGATAAAATTGCTACAAAATGAAAATAGATTTATTTAAAAATTGAAACAATATTCTGACCTGACTAATCTGTTCAAGGCTTGCGATAAAGTGTAACGTTAAGGTACTTAAAATATCTTGACGAGCTCTTTCTAACTAACGACCAATCAGAATCGTGCATTGATTCTAAAATTAAACTACAACCCGCTGTCTATTAAAGATGCCCCTTTAATTCGAAATATGAATTTATAATATAAAATAGGTACTCTAACGCAAAAGATGTTCGCATTCAATTAATGTTACAGTACAAAAAGATAATTGTATGCTTCGATAATAGGATTTCTTCAGGATAAGGATAACGTTATTACATTTTGTCCACTTCCCATATTCTTCAATTGTATTTACCAGTCCTATTATGAGCTAGGGAAAAATTGTTCAAAGTGATTTGGAGTTATAACGCTTTGACCACTAATAAAGATGTACAGCGACGAAAATTGAAGAAACTACAAAAAGAAATAAAAGTTAATATTGCCGTGCACCTACGTGCATACATAATTCTATTTGAAGATTTGCGGTTGAAAGGTGTAGAATGTAATCTAAATACGACATTTAAGGAGTTTAAGTGTCAGAAAATTTGTAACTTGAATGAAAACTGTTGCTTTTTGTTTTTAAGGGCTTTGCTTATAAAACATTAGCAAAAAATTCTGAAAATCCATTTACAATTTTTTGAAATAAAAGACTTCGAAATGGCGGGAAATGGTTCTCTCTGTGGTTTCCTTCATTTTCCTTCAGCTGTTCATATACCTTAAAATATATGTAAATATAATTGGAAGTTGATCAATGTTGTACATTGTGTATTTTATGCATTTTTAAAGTGACCCATGACAAAGAAAATATTATCCATGTTCTAAAATATTTACCCCTATTTGAATGGATAAAACCCGAGAATATCAAATTCCCCTGAAATCTCACACTCATACTCCCTTAACGTGCACGATATCGTCATAATGCAATCATTCATCATCAAAATTTTGCTAACAAATTTCATTGTTGGAGTACCTACATTCATCAAAATTCATTGTTGGAGTACCTACATTTAAATGCACGAGAATTACTGTTACAAGACATGTCATTTGATTATGGAATACAAACATGTGAAAAACTAACAATAAATATCAATTGACCAAAAAATACTGCACGTGAATACAGAAAACTCATGTGAACTACTGACAACAAATATAATGAGAACAAAACATATAGAATCATTCATGGTAACAACTAACAACAAAAATAGAAACTGACATTAAAGTACTACACGTACAGATATTTTGTTTGAACAACCGTGCGAGAGATGTATGCGACTTCATATCGTTATTTGAGTCTGTCTCTAGATTGCGTCATGTGATTGTAGTTTTCAGTCATTGTCGGTGTTTATTGTTATCTTAACTTGACAATCTATATACATTTCAGTTACGGTATACTTGTGTTCTCATATGAATGCTTTATATGTAGAAGCTGATAGAGAACAATAATAAAATACCGAAATTACAGTGTTAATTTTGTTTCTGTACATGCGCATTTCGACATCTTATGTCTCTTCTGTGGGGATTAAATCAAAACATTTGGAAGTCCATAACCGAAATACGTGTAAAGCTGATAGACAACATTACGTATTGTCATTTTCTCTCCTTCCAAGATTGTGGTCATGGAGTTTGTAGCCTACTTGTATTGGGTTTTATTCGTTGGGATCCTCGACAGAAAAGGGTGATGATCGGTTGAACCATGTTGCTAGCTTATGCTATTGCCGGTGGCATACCAATTCCTTTCGTTATTTACGTTTGGCTTTCGTCTTTCATTTGTATTTTTCTACTGCAGTTCGCTTGGAAATTGTGGCATGGGAATATTATTTTTGGCCAGTGTAGGTATTCACTAATATCCTGTTCAATAGAATGACTTGTTTAAACTTCTAAGGTAATCTGATAAATTTCAACAAAGTTCAGATTACCTGTAGTAACTTGAGCTTGACTTAATTGGTTGGTTTTCCCTAGGTTTTGTTTTGAATCATGACCTTATCTTTTACAAAATTTCAATCATTGATAAAACACTACTCCAGTATTTTACAACATTCCATTTCCATTACAGAATACATTAAACTTTATCGTTGTTAGCGCATTTCTTGTTTAATTACCATCTTCAGCATAGACTGTGCGTCTTTCTGAAATGTGCATGCTCAGACGCTGTACACCTCTAAGTTAACAGCTTTCATTTCAAGGTAAGGGATTACGTCAAATTAGCCCTCTCGCATCTTTTTTTGAACCATTGTTATTTAAAAAGATTTCTTTTCGTTTCTGTTGTGGAAACCTGATATAATAAATCATCTAAATTTGAAACAAAAAAAAACCAGCAGGTATAAACGTTTTCTTATGTATATGTTTTGTGACGACATATAGTCTTTAAATTCATTTGGTTTTGACATGCAATTGACAATTAATATTGGCAACTAGAAACATCGCAATATTTATAAATGTTTTTTTTTTTAAATCTAATTATTTGAAAAAATAAACAATGAAAGGGTATTGAGTAAATGCACATGAAACAAAGTATCTACAAAAACAAGCGCTTTGATTGTTATTCTCCATTTTAATTATACTGTTTATTTTTGGAACGAATCATTTTTTTTTCGGTTAACATTGAAGGTATATGGAGTAAATGGTAAACGGATTTCCAAATGTTTTAATTTGATCTGTACTTGAAGAGACCTGAGTTGTCAAAATGCGAATATGGAGAAAATAAACTAACAGAACTACGGTATTGTGTTATTTTTATCTTTATTGCCGAAATTGTTGAAAATCTATCTGAATCCTTTTTAAATTGCAATCTCGAGAAGATCGTTCATAAAGATTGATTTGTGATGTTTTTGCAATAGGTTCAATTTAGAATATGCCAGAAGACTAGGAAAAAAAAATTGAGCACCCTTTATAAGAATTAATTATATCGTTAGTTTGAAAATTGAAATGTAAACAAAGTATAACCACTGAAATCCTAACAATTATTCATTCGACAAAAACTTCCTAGAACATAGAATACACATATAACTACGGAAGCTATTATTCGTCTTTCCTTTTTATTTATTTCGCCTTAACTTTGTGTTATTTTTTAGGAATAAATGCTTTATATGGTGATAATTAAGGTTATTAAGTAATGATTATGTCATTGGTAATTGTAATCTGTGTTAGATTTTCTTTGAATTGTGGTTTATAATATTATGCTCAATTTAATTAAAATGTTGATAATTATTATAATCGTAACGGTCATTTAATTAATTATACTTATTCCTGATAAATGGTAAGCAAATGTTATTTAGAAAACAGTTACTGCTTTATATGACCATATCCCGTTATTAATTATTCTTGTTTAATGACCATATAGCAAGCCCTAAATGGCCTTGAGAGGTGAAAAAGTGAATAAATCAATGGAAACTAACAACGTCCAATATATGTTTTCGAGGTAACTTTATGCTTTACAAGGTCCTTTCTCTTACAGTATTGGTGTTATTACTTCCAAAATTTAGGGAAAGGGCCAAATTACCATTTTTTCAAAGTCAAGTACTACATGTATATGTTTTCGGGGGTATCTTTTACCACCCAAGTCAATTGAAGACATTGATGAAGTGATATCTCTTATCGTATGATAGTAATGAGGGGTCCATGGTTTTGGAAGAAGAAATCAAAATCCAGTTGAGGGGACTTTAACTCCAGAAACAATATTGATAATTCAACGAACAAGGCTTTATATATGGTCTCAGAAAGTTGGGAATGTCGCTGCTCACTTGATCATTTCACTGTTCACGTGCTCATTTCGCTGCCCGCGTGCTCATCTCGGAAATTTCTGCTGCTGCAGTGGAAGCGGTGGTGAAAGTGGTAATAACGCTGTTTTCTGAGTATGCTCACGTGCTCATTTTGCTGCTTATTTCTCTATTCACCTGCTAATTTTCGCTGCTCGCGTGCTCACTGAGAATTCAGCGTTGTTTTTATCATTTGCTCATTTCAATGCTCACGCTTCTCATTTTTGCAGATATCACAAGTGTAACACATATATTTTTATTCATTTTCTTTTTCAAAGGGATTTCCCATTCCCATTCCATAACTCCAACCCATTGGATTAAATTGGCAATAAATATTGCCATGTATACGTAATAACGGGATATGGTCTTATAAAGCAGTAACTGTTTTCTAAATAACATTTGCTTACTATTGATATGGAATAAGTATAATTAATTAAATGGAGGTTTCATTTATAATACATATACAACTTTATATGATAGTTTAGTGTGGTCTATAATTAGTTATGGTGCAGCTATTTGGGGCACCAGAGAGTATTCTTGTATTTATGCAGTACAAAATAGAGCTATTAGATTTTATTTAGGAGTGGGTAATTATACCCCTAATTTATCTCGTATTGGAGATATGGGATGGAAGCCTTCAATTATAAGGCAGTGGTCATGTGTGTTTAGAAACTGGCAAAGGTGTACAAAAATGGATAATATACAGCTTAATAAAAAGTATTTTTATGGGCTAATAGATGTGCAACTAGTAGAGTTTAAAACTGGCAATTTAGAGTATCAAATTATCTTCAAGATAAGGGTTTGGATTTTTACTGTAATACAGATCATATTTTATGCAAGTCAGATATCAAAATATTGGAATTTTGTAATTTTGAAAGTTATATATAAAAATGAATGTTGTAGTGAAGTTAATGCTTTAAGTGACAGTAAAAAGCTAGGTACATATAAGAGGTTTAAAACAGAATTTGGTGTTGAGAAATATGTTGAAATGTTTATGCCTAAAAAATATCGTAGTGCATTATGTAAATTTAGATGTGGTTTTGCACCGATCAGAATAGAGACGGGTAGATATGAAATAATAGATGTATCAGATAGAATCTGTATTATGTGGGAAAATAATGATATTGAAGATGAGAAACATGTTATCATGACGTGCATATTATATGATGATCTAAGAGAGACTCTATTTTTAGATGCTTGTAGTGTATGTCCAGACTTTAATAATTTTACAGTTGATGAAAAATTTCTGTTTTTATTAAAAAGTGATAATTTGGTATATAAACTTACCAAAACCTGCTATGATATTTTAACTCGGCGTAGAAGATTTCTATATAAATGATAAAGTGATTGTAAATAACCATACAGTATCAATTTGATTTAGTTTTAGGGTAGTGGAGGTTTTAAAGGTTAAATGGAAGTAGTATTACTTTTCAATAATAAATAATAATTTTTAGGAATATAATATTATATACTTTATATTCCTATTAGTAGACCATTATTTTTTTTTCTAAATTCTATGAAAGTTTTTTTTAAGTGTATATATATTTTATAGTCTCTCATAACTCTGTTTAGAGTGGTTCTTACATTATTTAAAGATGGTTTTTAAACATGTATTAAATCATTATGTACTTTTAACCATTTTATGTATATGTTTTAAATATGAATGTAAGAAGTGAGACTTTAATCAACTATTTGTTGTTGTTGTTGTTGTTACAATTATAATAATTATCAATATTTTAATTAAATTGGGCTAAATATTATAAACCACAATTCAAAGAAAATTTCACACAGATAACAATTAACAATGACACAATCATTACTTAATAGTCTTTAATTATTACCGAATACGAATACTTTATTTCTCTAAATAAATTGTACAGAGAGCATAAAACACATATACAAATACAGTTCATACAGGCATGTGTGAAAAAATAATTTTATATAAACATATAAATTAATCAGATTAAAGTAGTTCAACCTGACCTTTTTTAATATTATTTTTATAAATTTACATACATTTTCAAGAATTACCTCATCACGGATGTTCATTAAAAAATTAAACTTAAATGTATTTATATTTGAATGGCAGTATTTAGGTAGATACATTTTTCTGTCATTTCGAAAATACGAACATGACATAACATAGTGAAACTCATCGCCTATGTTGCTTGAATGACATAGATTGCACCGTTCTGCTCTCGAGGGATCCCGTGCCACCTACCCCACTCAATCGGCAGACGATGATTGACATCTAAATCTACAAAATGCATATAAAAAGTATGTCCTAAGTTTTGAAATATAATTTTCACAAGAAAATTCTGTCTTATATATATTATAACAAATCGCTTTGGGGGAATTAAACATTTCTGTATACCAATTGTATATAAAATGATCTTTCAGTGTAAGCTCTACGGTATAAACTAACCATTTTGGATCAAATTTAGCTTGTGATTGCCAAATATAAGATAGACCACAGTCATCTAAGATTTGTTTTATAAACAATAACCATTTACTTCCCACTTCATAACTCACATAGTAGACATACAATAAATTATGAAAAAAATAGACGAAAATTCATATTGTGTCCATTTAAAATATTACATCAGAACTTAATCATTCTTACTTTAATTTTGATATTCAATGGGAATCTACCTAGATCACCATAAATCATGAACCTAGATGTAGTACTTTTCAACCGAAGAATAAGTTTTAAAAATTTCAAATGAACTACTTCAAAACAATCAGTATTTTCGAATCCCCATATTTCAGATCCATACATTATAATTGAAACAATTGCTTTGTCAAACATATCAATGGTGAATAAAAGGATATGGAGTAAATGCACATGAAACAAAGTCTCTACAAATACATGGTAAAAAAACAAGCAAAGGAACAACGCTTTTATTGTTGTTCTTCATCTTGAAGTCACCATGAGGCCTTCAACAATGAGCTTTGCTCATACCTCATAGTAAGTTCAAGACGGCCCCTAGCACCGGTTTAAGCGGAAGTCTTTGCTAATTGTCGAGCAACGCTACATCCATGTCTTTCTTGGTCATTAGTGCGGGATTGTCAACAAACATCAATTAAACACCAAGCCGACATTCTATTGACAAATGATTTTTTTCTACATGTTTTCAATAGACTACATAAAGCATTTATTTTTAAAAAAATAACACAAAATTAAGGCGAAATTAATAATAAGGAGAGACGAATATACGCTTCCGTATATAACAAATGAATGTGCTTTTAATTTGTATGTTAGTTTAAAAGATAAAAATTAAACAATTTCTTTTACAGATAACACTTGATACAAATCCCTCCTTTAGTTGGTGTGCTAAAAGATACTTTTGAAATTGACATTTTTGTGTTGTGTCAACTTTCCATCTATTCGAGCAATACATTCGTTTTAAAAATGCAATACATCTATGGCCTCTTTTTGTGACTGACTATGACAATGATTTATTCACAATGAGTTCATTTCGACATTCCATTGTACTAAGTGGAACCAAAACTACAAAAGAGTGAAGGGTGTAAATAATGCCCCCGAAAAGGGACAGAAAAGTGATGTAAAAAATCAGGACAATAATATGATGGCAAAACAGAACGGAAATCCATTGCCCAAAATCAGGACGGAAATAGTATACCAAAAACAGGACGAAAATTAGATGCCAAAGAAAGGGCATAAATGTGATGCCAAAAAAGCCTAGGACATAAAGGTACATTTAAATGTAGCAGTAAAGCTAGAGTAAATATTAAATAACGTCTCACAACAACATGAAATTGTTTCCAAGAGAAAAAGTGATGCTTGATCATAGAAAAAAAAATTAAAAAGCCAACGAAAGCCAAGTATACATTTAAGAAGGATTCACAACAACAAGAAATGGTTGTCGAGAGAAAAAATAATGCTTGTTCATAGAAAAAATAACAAACCCGAAGAAAGCCAAGTATACTTCATTAACAATGAAGGGATATGGAGTAAATGCAAATGAGACAACGTCTCTACAAATACATGGTAATAATAAGCAATAAAACAACGCTTTTATTGTTGTTCTTCATCTTGAAGTCACCATGAGGCCTTCAACAATGAGTTTTACTCATACCTCATAGCAATTTTAGGACGGTCCCTAGCACCGGTTTGAGCGGAATTCATTGCTAATTGTCGAGCAACGCTACATCCATGCTTTTTTACCTAATGAGCCATGGATGCGGGATCGTCACCAAACATAAACTTAGCTGGCAAAGTGTTCTTACAATCTTCATGTTCATTTACTCCATATCCTTCCATAAAATATATAAGAAGTGGTTGTCAAGAGAAAATGCTTGTTCATAGAAAGAGCAAAGGTTCAGCTTGTTGTTTAATCTTGCTTAGAAAAAACACTTATATAATACCTCAATATCAAGATGTTTTACTGACTATACTCAATTGTACTATCATCAAAGTAACTCTTTATGGGAACTTGAAATTAAAACCATTATTATTTGAAGTATTGTTACCTTTTAAAAGACGTGATTAAAATTGCAAAATCAACATCAATTATACAATCATAACGAAGGCTACAGATTTGTAATAATCAGAAAAAGGTCTTGTTTTCAAGATATTTCACATTTCAAAAAGTGACGGGAAAGGCCCTTTCTGTGTATCTATAAGAATTACAAGCAGAGTATGACTTAAATGATACCGATTATAGTAATTACAAAAACAAAACAGATCATAAATGTCAGAAATTTCAAATTGATATGTAGCAGGGCATTG
Organism: Modiolus philippinarum; assembly: GCA_002080025.1. Classification (NCBI taxonomy): domain Eukaryota; kingdom Metazoa; phylum Mollusca; class Bivalvia; order Mytilida; family Modiolidae; genus Modiolus; species Modiolus philippinarum. Next base: position 11,384 of record MJUU01008936.1, read on the forward strand.
TGTAGGATTGTTTGATATCTATCTATTTCTTATACCGAAGTAGACCACACCATTTAGTATTCCACCTACAATTGAGATGACTGCCATAATGCTGTAAATTATCGCTGGTGGGTCGTTCATGAACTTCTCCAAGGCAGGGACTGCAAACTGAAACAGATGAACAGTGACGTAGAGTGACAATTTCACCGCCAAACGTGTTGTGTTTATCGCTGAGGTTTGCACAACACCAGCAATTCGCCTTTTCTGCCATAACGTGTGACAAAACATGATAACATACAATCCAGTTATAATCAGAGATGCACCAATTAGCACCACAGCTATAGCAGCCAAATACCAGCTTCCGATCCCAAATACATTCCCTTTTTTAAAATGACAGCTGAAATATAAAACAAGAGATATGAATATATATCTTTATTTGCCTTTGTCTTATTCAAAATAAATTCGGTATTTTGTTATTTATTACCACCGGGCTGTTTCTTCAGTTGATGGACTGTTAACCGCCGAGATTAATCACCAACCAGTAGTCAGCATTCCGAAGCTAAAACGAAATCAAGTTTTATCTGAAAACTTGCAATTTATAATGGCCATACAGCTCAATAAAATTATTGCAGTTGCAGTTAACATATGTGTTATGGTCTCATGTTCATTTACTCCATATCCTTTCGTAAAATATTTAATACAGGAGTTTGTCTTTTATTGCAGTGTGGAGTTGGTAAAACAATTCCCCGTGGTAGAGATGTATGCTCTTTATTTTTCTTAGATATGGTGTACTTGTACATGAGATAATATCTCATGTGTACACTTTGTTCAATTAATATAATCTAAATTTATGTAAATTCTAAAACCGAAGGATTAACTCCCTCCATCATAGTTTTGTCTTTAGCTATATTTGATATTGCTGATTATTCGGATTAGTTTGGTTTTATGCATTTAAAACATTTTTTTTGAAATTAAGGATTTCTTTTGTTTGGGTTCTAGTGCTGCTGATGAGGAATTAGTTTCCGAAATGGCCATACAGCTCAATAAAATTATTGCAGTTGCAGTTAACATATGTGTTATGGTCTCATGTTCATTTACTCCATATTCTTTCGTAAAACATAAAATATAAATTTTAGAAGATTTTATTATAAACTTGCATAGCTCTGTCCGTAACTGATTTCTGCTCAAGACATTTTTCTTCATTTGTGCTCTATCCAATTTTACAAATTTTTGGTTAATGGTCTTCCAAATGTTTTGATTTAATCTGCACTGAACAAATATAAGTTGTCGAAATTGCCGTATGCGGTAAGTAAATTTACAGTAACTTTGGTATTTTGTTGTTTAAAGCAACTGGGCCGATGCCTTTTGCTAGTGGGCCAGGGGTATTCACCAATTCAGTAGTCAATACTTTGATGCTAACCTGAAAACTAATTTTATCTGGGTTTTTGCAATATCTAAATGATAGAAAATTTTGTATATAGCTAAGGAGTATCTCCCGCTTACATAGCTCTGTCCTTAACCGTGTGTTTCGCTTTCCATTTAGATCTTTTTGTTTATTTTGATTTTACAAAGTTTTGTTTTCATTTGATCTGCATTGAAGATACATATAAGTTGTCGGAATTGGACATGCGCAGAATTTAAATTTACAATAACTACGGCATTTCGTAATTTATTTATATCATCTAGACATGGTTTCCCAAATAAGCACTACGGTATTTTCTTAATTTATTTACTTCATCTTGACATAGTTTCCCAAATGAACATGCAAAAATGACATCTGTTCATAAATGTAGTAATATTTTAAAAGAGAAATTATTTATTTATTTTTATTCTGATTTGTATGTATTTTTTTATTTCTGCTTTTACTTTGAACTTAACTACCAAAATAATTTTTCAAAAAATTAAAGTATAAATGGATAAATAAATATACAAATAAACTAACTTAAAGATAAAACATAAAGAAACATATGCCACTACACAATCAACTATTTTCTCAGTTTTATCACATTGTCGTGTATAACCTATCTTGAATTTACTTCCAGTGTTTGTTCTATAGGTGTGAATACAGTAAATATATCTCCATTACTTTCTATGTTAACTTCTGTGACAATGAATACTCATAGTTATTTTCCCGTAATTAATCGGGAACTTTTATATCTCATTCAGTAAATTATAATTGTGGGTCTATTTTTGGCATCGGCAAAACATAGGGCCATGTTGCATTTTTAGCCATTTCCGTGACTTGAAAACGGATATAGCAATTTCGTACTGATTTTCTTACATCAACCCCCAAAACTCGCTCTGAAAAAAAGGTAGATTGTTATCAGGTTAATTCTTTCGCTATTTAAACATCACCTATGAACTAGCTTTTAAAAGCATTTATTTCAAATAATATAGTCCAATCATTCCATGATAATTTTTCATTACACTACTGAAAACTCCCCAAAATGGGCAGAGCTTATTGATGTCATCGAAAAAAAAAGAAGGGAAACGGGGAATGTGTCAAAGAGACAACGACCCAAAAGGGAGTAATAACAACTCAAAGCCACCATAAGATCTTCATGAACGATGAGGAAACATCATCTTAGACTCCTATAGACATAAAGTAAACTAACTAGAAAACAGACAAGACACACAAAGGCTTAATAAATTTCCTGAATTAGGACAAGCGTAAACCTGTTGTGGCGGGGTTAAACTAGTTTTGTTGGGCCAAAACCTTCCCCCTATAGCCAATGTGATAAATCAAAGAACAACAGTGACAACAGTAAAATTCAGTTAGCATTGTGAAAAAACTAAATATACAGACATAAACATGAAATCACAAAAGAGTACTAGCAGTTAAGTGACATGCCAGCTCCAGACCCATTACCAACTCCACTCTATACAGCTTCCATCATGTTTATTTACTGAATTCACACCTGTAAATGATTACTAGTTGTGCTTTACATTGTTACATATCAGTATAATAAGAATAATGCTTATTATTAAAACGTTGTTTCATTGTTTAGTTTTATAATACATTTGTAGACTTTGTATCATGTGCATATACTCCATATCTATCCATTGTTTATTTAGTATTATGTCAAAATAGGTTCATGAATGTGTTTTATGCCTATTTGAAACTCGGTTTCTCATCCTAGATGTTTGGATATAATATTGACAAGGCAACATCACAATAAGTTTTTGTACGTTTTTGGGATTGTCTTTGTCGTGTTTTTTCCATATGTTTTATCTCTAAATTGTCATGTTTTTGAATTTCAGATTTTCGTTCTTGTATTTTTGTTTCTGTATTCAAGTGCGTGATAATAAACTACTTTTAACAACATCGCAAGCCAAGTGAAGACACAAGCCTTTGAATATGGTAGATTTTATTTTCCCAATTATTTTTGACAACTGTTTTCATGCAAACAGGCTATGTCCATTAACCTTTTACAGATATATAAAAAGAAGTAAAAACTGACTTCAATTTATTTGGCTTTAAAAAAAATACAATTATCACAAAAATGTGTACAGATCTACTAACAGAAGCAAGTATTTCTCAAAGTTTCTCTTCTTTAAAATTTTACCACATTTTTTAATTGGTTTCCAAAGTTACCAAACACAACATCCCATTTCATACACCTTTAATGTTAAGAACGCATGCCAAAATAAAGTTTACATTAAAGATAATGCTGAAAAAGACAAACTGCTTTAATTTTGCTGCTTTTATCGATGAAGAGTCCCCCCCCCCCTTTTTTGTTAACAACCCTTTTTAAGGAAATATTTGGTTATTTATGCTCTATTTAAAAAAATGTCGTAATTAGTAAGGTACTGTTCTGTAGTTGGACTTTTCGACAACCTACGAAACTCAAACGTTCAAAAGATTTTGTTTTGTAGTTCTTTGATAGATTGTAGCGTGTAAATGTAGTTTTCAGCCGCCCTTTCTTTACAAAGGATAACAGATCAAATCCAAAGAAATAGCTGACAGAGTAATAATGAACAAATATGTCAAATTAACGCAAAAATCAGCCACGGACAGCTTCGCACGAGGGAGATACATGTATATACATTTAAAATGAAGGGATATGTAGTAAATGAAAATGAAACAAAATCTCTACAAATACATGGTAAAACCAAGCAATGGAACAACGCTTTTATTGTTGTTCTTCATCTTGAAGTCACCATGAGGCCATCAACAATGAGCATTACTCATACCTCATAGCAAGTTCAAGACGGCCCCTAGCAACGGTTTGAGCGGAATTCATTGCTAATTGCTGAACAACGCCACATCCATAGTGAATAAAAGGATATGGAGTAAATGCATATGAGACAAAGTCTCTACAAATACATGTCTTTTTTCCTTTGAAATGCACTTTATATTTTTATAACAAATTTCTTCAGATTTTGTATTTTTATACCCCACCACACGAAGTGGCGAGGTATTATGTGATACCCTCAGTCGTGTGTCCGTCCGTCCGTCTGTCCGTTTAAGTTCGATTTGGGGTTCAGGGATCCAAGGGCTTCTAGAGTTATGCCCCTTTTAAATTTGAATTTTTTTCAAATTTTAGGGTTTCCGACTGATAACTTGTGAATGAAATAATATTTTGTCTTCAAACTTGGTATGTAACTTGTTAACCACAAAACACAGGTCAAATTCGAATTCGGGTTCTGAGGTCCAAGGGGTTCTGGAGTAATGCCCCTTTAAACTTCAAAATTTTGCGAATTTTAGGGTTTCCGACTGATAACTTGTGAATGAAATAATATATTGTCTTCAAACTTGGTATGTGACTTGTTAATAACAAAGCACAGGCCAGGGTTCAGAGGTCCAAGGGGTTCTTGAGTTATGCCCCTTGAAACTTTGAAATTTTGCGAATTTTTGGGTTTCCGACTCATAACTTGTGAATGAAATAATATATTGCCTTCAAACTTGGTATGTAACTTGTGTACCACAAAACTAAGACCAAGTTCGATTTTTTGGTTCAGATGTACAAGGGTTTCTGGAGTTATACCCCTTGAAACTTTGAAATTTTGCAAATTATAGGGTTTCCCTTTTTAACTTGTGAATGAAATGACATACTGTCCTCTTATTTGGTATGGAAGCTGTTTGCCATAAAACACAGGCCAAGTATAATTTTGAGTTCAGAAGTACACAGTGATCTAGAGTTATGCCTCTTTAAACTGAAATTTTGTGAAACGTGGCGGGGTATCATTTAATGAACGGAATCTTTTCATAACTGAAAAACTATTACATCAAGGTTTTCGTTATCATAAACTAGTTAAAACCTTTACTAAATTTTATCATCGATATAAAGACTTAGTTCGTAAATACAATGCAACCTGTAAACATCTTATCAAGGCTGGCATTTCACACCCCTTATTTTATGGTAATGCTTTACATAAAAGTAAAAAATACTTACACTCGCCTAACAAACTTATAAAACCTTTAAATCGTCTAATTCATAAGGGTTATAATTACGGTATTGTCGTCAAGTGATTACGTATGGCCTTCTTTGGTATTAACATTGATTTTTTGATAGGGTCTTTGCATTTTAACTAAACACATTCTAAATTTCTAAAATCAGTATTGCATGGACACGGGTTATGTATTCCGGTATATACATGAAATCATTATGCTAAACTCCTCACAGGAAGGGATCTTGATGGAAGCTGTATACTGAGGGTACATAACTTAATTTGTCAGTTGGTAATGGGTCTGGAGCTGGCACGTCAGTTAACTGCTAGTGGTCTCTTGTGATTTCATGTTTATGTCCGTATATTTAGTTCTTTCAGTTTCATTTTTCACAGTTGACTCAGTCCTGTTGCCAACTGAATTTTACTGTTGTTACGATCGTTTTTTATTTATCACATTGGCTATAGGGGGAAGGTTTGGGCCCAATAAAACTAGTTTAACCCCGCCGCAGCAGGTTTGCGCCTGTCCTAAGTCAGGAAATTTATTAAGCCTTTGTGTGTCTTGTCTGTTTTCTAGTTAGTTCACTTTATGTCTATCGGAGTCTAGGAAGATGCTTATTTCGCTGAACTTGATTACTCTTTTATTTAGGGGCCAACTCCGACCTACCGTTGGATATGGGGTTTCCTCACCGTTCATTGAAGATCTTATGGTGGCTTTGAGTTGTTATTGCTCCCCTTAGGGTCGTTGTCTCTTTGACACATTCCCCGTTTCCCTTCTTTTTCTTATCATGTAATGTACCATTACTATTTTTTTCACAAAATAAAATACTGGAGATAAACTTGGGTCAAACAGTAGACTCATTGCTTGTAGTAATATTAGACATCATTATATCGAAATACAGTATTTTTGAATTTATTTAGATGGCCATTTTGTCAACTTATGTCAATTTCTCATAAATAATAGAACATATCAAAAATTAAAAATCAAAACATTTGAAGGATCTTACAGAGAACAAAAATAATTTAAATTTAGCCAAAGTTATATAACGACAGAGCTTTGCATGACGGAGATATGGCATAGTTTATAAACTTTCTTAATTACAGATATTGCAAATTTTCAAATGATTTTCACGCCAGGTACCGGAATAATGTATGACTTGGACTTACATAGACTCCACAGAAGCACCAACCCAAATGTAATTTTTATTTGGTCTTTGGTGAAATTGTATCTTACACATTGATAAATAAAGAAAAATCTCTGTTACCGACAATTTATGTTGATTTTAAGCTTATTTCATTCAATGAAGAAAGGATTGGGCAACAGGCAAAGCCTATACAAGCCCTCTCTCTAAATACATGCATAAGGTATACAATACAATTAACAAAACATAAATACAAGCAATGATGACAAGCATAAACACTAGTTGATTCAAGAAGATTTTTGCAACAAAATACCTGAAAACGAATGGTTTGACATTAACTGCAAAATCGCTCGTGAGAAACCATTTCGGAAGATATCCGACGGATGCTAATCGAACAATTTATATAAACGCACGAAATAATTTTAATAAAGTAAAACGAAAGGCACAATTCAACTATAAAAGGAAAAAGGGAATAAAACTTTGTAACATTGCAAAAACTGAACCTAGAAAATTTAGGTCTAACGTAAAGCCGAAAAATAGGTCAAAATGCACAGTTGACAATAACTTAATGTTGAATTACTTCGAAAATATCTTTGGATCTACTCCGCCTAAACTTGTAATGAAGTACTTGACTTGTTGAACAATACTGAACTTGATGATATAACTGTCCAAAGTTTAGATTCTGAAATTTCACATGATGAAGTGATAACGGCGATTAAAAAACTTAAAACCGGTAAAAGTTCAGGTACGGATGAGATTATTGGTTAAATGATAGCTGTCAACCCGTTATTTTTTTAGCCTATCTTAAAAACCTCTGTTCAATTATATATTTTCTCACGGAATATTTCCGGATAACTGGATTGATTGTATTGTAATTCCTGTACCGAAAAGTGGCGACTTATCGGACCCTAACAACTATCGGCCGATAGTATTAGTTAGTATTCTGTCGAAGTTGTATACTAGTATTTTAACCGAAAGACTTATTACGTTGGTAGAAGACGAAGAAAAGTTAATTCATAACCAATGTGGATTTCGTCCTGGTAAATCGACTATTGATGCAATATTTACTCTACATAGAATCGCCTCTCATTTACTTCAAAATAAATTCAAGCTGTATTGCGCATTCGTCGACTTCCGCAAGGCTTTCGACAAGCTGGATAGAAGAATGTTATTATATAAACTAATGAAAAATGGAGTTAGCAGTAAATTTGTGTCTGTTGTGAAATCTGTTTATTCATCAGTCCGATTGCGTGTGCGATCTGGAGGAGTATTATCCAATGCTTTTAATAACCTACTTGGTGTAAAACAGGGTGAACCATTATCTCCTCTACCGTTTCTATTTTTATTAATGACATAATAAGTGATATATTTGTCAATGAGGATGATGAAATTGTGTCGCTAAATGAATTTTTAATTTACTTAATTCTATTTGCCGATGACACTGTTCTGTTTGGAAAATCGCCGAATGTTTTATCTGTTAGATAAATTATTGTTATACTGTAACAAATGGAATATAGAGGTTAACACAGACAAAACTAAAGTTTTAGTGTTCCGCAATGGATGGCGACCAGTGGACAGTCATTTTTATTATAACGGTAATGAGCTTGAGATTGTGAATTCGTTCGTTTATCTTGGCATGTTACTCCACTATAATGGAAGGTTTCTAAAAACTCAAAAACGTTTAGCTCAACAGGGATCTAGAGCATTGTCGTCGTTATTATCTTCCCTTAACCAATTATATGTGAAAACGGAACAAAAGCTATTTCTTTTCGATAACATGGTTGGATCCGTTTTAAGCCTTGTGTCAGAAATATGGGGTTTTCATCATGCAGGTGATGTTGACTTATTTTAAATCGTTTTTGAAAATATATTTTTAAATTAGGTAAAAATGTACCAACAAATTTTTTGTATGGCGAGATAGGAAATTTACCTTCATATATTCTACGTAAACATAGAATTTTGAAATATTGGAGTCATATTGTTACTAAACAACCTCCTACATGTATAGTTTATAATGTTTATAGAATTTTGTATGATGATGCAAATAATGGTAAAATCAATTGGGCGTCTAATGTACGAGATCTGTTATTTAATCTTGGGTTTAATGAGGTGTGGATTAATCAGGATCCTAATACCATATCATTTGGATGATTAAAACTCGTTTATATGATCAATTTTTGCAAAGTTGGTATATGAATTTGGATAATTGTAGTAAACTTTGTATTTACAAAAATTATAAATTAATTTTTGACAGAGAAAGTTATCTTGATTTTAACTGTAACATTTCTTTGATAACTAAATTACGTAGTGGTACGCTTTAATTAAATATTGAAACCGGAAGGTATTATAATATTGAGAGAGAGAACCGGATTTGTATGTGTTGCAATATGAATGTTATAGAAGACGAGTATCATTTTGTGTTAATATGTCCTGCTTATAGATTTTTGAGAATTCAGTTTTTGCCAAGATATTACTTTTCATGGCCAAATATTCATAAACTGTATAAATTACTAGAAGATTCTAAAAAATCTGTTACAATAAAATTGTGTAGTTATTAGAAAGCAGCTTGGGTTGTACGATCTAATATCATTGCCTGACATTTATTAATTATCTACATATTTATTTATTGTTATCTGCTGTCTGTTATTATTTATTGTCACATATTGTATTTTGTTTATGTTTGTCATAGCATATTTGTGCTTTTTGGCAAATAAAGTATTCACTAGTGAAGCTCCTCATAGACGTACATGTACAAGAAATCAATTTGCAAGTAATCATTAATTATTCAACAATTGCAATCAATAATTAATTACTGGAAGAAAGGGGAATTTATGTATGTTTTACATAATATGATAAACAAACAGTCAAAAAGGGGTCTAAGAATCAAAAACACCTGTTATTAAAATAATAGGCATAAAATAATAATAAATCCTTAATTAACAGGTAGTTTAGAAGTCCATGAGCAAGCTCACCAGTTTCTCTTTACATAAATAATTATTTCACAAAAGGAAAGACTACCTTAACATGCAGTGGCACCGTGACTAAAGAAAATGAATGATTTTTTTAATAGCAAAAGAATAAAAAAAATTAAAAGAAATACTATGCTTAGGGGAAGTAAGATTATCATGGAAGATAAACAAAACAACAAAATAAACCTAGTAAGCAAATCTATGAGAGTCATTTATGTATTTATGAACAAATTTGAATATATGTGTGCTCAAGTCAATAAAATATGTTCTGTTTCCATGTAGGAGGAAATCCACAGTGATGTTATCTATATCTACAGCATTATCATTTAGCAATTGCTGAATTGAGTGAAACATAATAAAACGTTGTTCAGTATATTTTGGACAATTCATAAAATAGTGGTAATTGTCCTCATATTACTGGCCTCATTCCGACGTTGGCAATGTAAAATGTTTTCTCCCCGCCGACCAAATGATGTTATCGTGCATTAAGAGACTTTAAATGTGTAAAGTTTTCGAACTATGGTCTAATATGAGAAATCAGTGGTTGTACCATAAAATGGAACGACAAGCGCTAATTCACATTCATTCTCAATGGAAGTAGGCGCAGCTTAAGCTATGGTACAATATGAGAATTTTCATATTGTACCATGGTTGAAGCTCCTCCCCTTTTTTCAAATAAATCCAACTTCAATGTATTATGCAAATGAAATAAGCATTTTACACTAAAGTTCAGCTACGAATTCTGATGACCTTATTGGCGAAATAAAACATTTGTCCTTGTAATCTCTGAACATTTATTATAGCAACACGAGAGTACATGTAACGGATGAGCATGATAATCTATTCTGTGGTCAGGATATCCCCCCAAAAAAAATTCTGTGATAACCATGACCCAAACCTGATTACCGATACACAAATATAGTTTAAAAAGCAAATATCATGTGGTTAATTCACATGTTTTTCAATGGCATATTGTAACTAAGAGAAAAAGAGAAAGAAAAAAAAACACTCTGGAAGCTATCATATATCGTACGAGTAATGCTTTGAGTTATCATATGTGTTATGGTCTCATGTTCATTTACTCCATATCCTTTCGTAAAATATTTGTATCATCCGGATGAAAAGGGGGAGGGGTCTCTTTCATACACCTTGTTATAAAGTTGACCGAGAAGCACATAGCCGCCTGAGAACTAAAAAAATATTTGCTTACTATTGTATATGGATCTCGGGGGGGGGGGGAGGGGGATCCTCCGAAGAACACATCCAGACGGAAATCTTGGACGTCAAAAATACCAAATAATTCGGGATTGGAGATCGAAAAGAGACAGTAACACATTTAACTGAATTAATCATCTGCTCAACCTTTGTGAAATTGACTCGATTGGGTAATCGTTCTCGCATAAATCTCCACCCAGCAATTTCCGAGTTCACTGTGTGTCTTGGTGGTAGCCTTCCAAGTGCATTTTTTTCGCTCTCACTTTGCCCAGAACTGTAAAACTTGTATCCTCGCTGACATTTACTTGACAAAATTTAAACAAAATTGCAAACTGACTGGAAAAGAAATGTTTCAGTGCTGCGTGTAATTAAACATCTGATCGATTAATGAAATGCCTGGGTTGTGTTTATTAGCATCACTATACCACGTGCTTTACTAACAAACTTGCACGAGTGTTTGATTTTGATTGGATGGGGGTTTGATCCTAAATTTATCGAACTGTCAATCACTCATGAATATTTATGTTACAAAACATTTATACCACGTTCTTACTCATGAATATATTTAAACAAACTCGCGCAGCTCGTTTGTTTAAATATATTAATTCGTAAGAAACGTGGTATAAATAATACAAAGAAACTGAAGAATTATAATGTTTAAATAGTCTACATTTAAATATACTTAAATTAGGGGACTCTCTAATATTTAAGGGCAAATTATTCCACAGTCTCACAGTAGAAGGAAAAAAAACTATTATAAAAAGACGTTGTCCTAGAAAAAGGAGGATGAAAAGTTGTTTTTTTTTTAATTTCATTTCTAAGATTAAAAGATGTTTGTCTAGGTAAAAGGGGTTGAACAATGCAAAAAAGGTAAGGAGAAGTCAAACCATTTAATATCTTGAAGACTAAAATAAGTTTGTGATTCCTTCTCCTTACACTAAAAATTTCCCATCCAAGTTCTTTGTATAATTTTTGTTTAGATGGGTTACGTATTAAACCAGTTATGATTCGAGTTGCCTCAATTTGTACACTTTCAAGAAGATCAGCTTCGGTTTGTGAACAATCTTCCAAAATTACATCACTATATTCCAATATAAGTCTAATTAAAGAGAAGTAAAGACAGATTAATGATTTACTGTCAAGCAAATACTTAAATTACGCAGAATATCAATACGAGAACAAGACTTTTTCTAAATATTATCAAAATGAATTATCCATGTGCCAGCAGATTGTAACGTTAAACCAAGATGACCATGATTGTCAGTATCAGCAATTATATTTCCATTAATGCTGAAGCGAACTGGAGGGTATGCTCCAGACTTTCGAGTAAAAACAATACTCTTGGTTTTTTCGAGTTAAAATGAACTATCAACTTTTGGACCAGTCTAAAATAGTATCGAAGATCATTAGTTAATGAAATTGCTGCTTCGTTATGGTTGTTGTCATCAAATTCAAATAGAGATGTATCATCTGCAAAAAGGCGAATATTATTATTTATATTGTCAACTATATTGTTTATACATACTAGAAATAGAAAATGCCCAAGCACAGAACCTTGCGGAACACCTGCATGAATACCTTTCCATGAAGAAAAATAACCTTCAGTGACCACTTTTTGTGACTTTCTATCCATGTTAATAATTGGTTATTGATTCCCCATTTTTTTTTATTTAAAAATAAGACCTTTATGCAGAACTTTGTCAAATGCTTTAGATATATCACATAAGACAAATCTGACATCTTTCCCTTTATCCTTACTACTAATGATTGTATGATAAATTTCAACAAGTTGGTTAATTGTAGAATCATTCGGTTGAAAACCAAACTGAAATTTATAAAGGAGATCATTTTCCTTCATATAATTGAATAAATATTTAAATAGAATTTTCTCCATTAATTTACAAACTACACTGGTAACAGATATTGGACTATAGTTCTGTGGAGAGTGTGGACTACCTTTACCCTTAAATATTGGGTTTACATGTGACACATTCCACAGTGATGGCACTATCTTTTGGTAAAGTGAGAGATTGAACAGTTTAGTTGAGGGTTTAGACACAGAAACAGCCACAGCTTTCAATATTCTAGGGCTTTGTTTGTTCTACTCTTGACGACTTCAATGAACGTAACCTTACTATCACTTCAAAACTTTTGCAGCAAGGTTACAGATTTCATAAATTGTTAAATACATTTAAAAAGTTTTATCGAAGATATGAACATTTGATATCTAAATATAATGTCACTCGCAAACAGCTTATTTCTAAGGGCATTTCCCATCCTCGATTTTACGGAAATGTTGTTAATGCCAGAAACTGATTAAAAATCCAGAAAAACTGGGACGTAACTTACATTCTTTACGCAATAGGGGATATCGACAGGATATTCCGCACGTGTCCGTTAAATTAGCTTTTGGATCCAGTGACCTGAGGATTTTACACACATACTGGCCTCTCACTGATACTGCCGATGTCTACTGAAATACATGATGATTCTTTACCAAACCCATTGGGAGTTTTGAATTTGATTTTCCTTCCGTAGTGCGACAGTGTTTTACCAGCAGACTAGGCTCCTTGAGCTAGCCGGCAGTTTAGCGGCAAGCACTCCTTGACCCATCTTTCAAAATTACGTTTTGTTCCCCCCATTTTTCTTTTCTAGATTGTGGTCATGGAGTCAGAAGTCGACCTGTATGGGTTTTATTCGTATGTTTATTATACTATAGGGAAACGGGACAGAGAAAAGGGAGGTTTGGGTACCCATAAACCGGTTTAACCCTACCACTGGCTTTTGTTAGTGCCGGTACCAAGTCCGGCTGTACCGAGTTCCTGTCGTTGTTTATGTTTGTTTTATGTATTTTTATTGTGTTTTTTTTCTTGTGCAGTTCCTATTTACTTTCTTGCATGTGGCTATGTTTTTCGGCCATTGTAGGTGTTTCCTGTTATCTTTTTTATTCCATTATACCATCTGGACCAGCCGGTTTATTAATATCTAATAATTGTAATTGATCTAATACCCCCCATCAGAAATATCAAATACATTTAAATGATGCAGAGGTGGTCCAATAAAATTTGGAGTTTGAGGTTCATCATCAATGACAGATATACCTGCAAAATGAGAATTCAAAACAATATTCAGCCTTGTTTGTGGATGTAAAATTGACCATCTTTTTCCAAAAAAGGGGAAGCGTCCTTATTTTTGGTAAACTGAGAGTCAGATTTTACAATACGCCACCATTTTCTAGGCAGAATTTTTGTATCTACTAACTGAAATGTTAGTTTTTTTCTTATAATCATCTTAAGCTTTTCTACCAAATATATTACCCCATTTCTTGCTTCCCTAAAATTCCTCCATTGTATGGGCTTATCGGAATGTATAGGTTTGTAGTGCAGTCTGTTTCTGTGTCTGTTTATTACGAATAGCGTTATTCATAAATGGTTTGTCATTTGGACGTACAGTTATTGTTTTAGTAGGTATAAATCTATTACAACATTCATCAAATACTTTGATGAAATTTGAATAAACTTCAGTGACATTACTAGAATTGAAAACCAAGTTATCCCAATCTATATCTATTAGTTCTGTATTTAGGGCCTCAAAATCAGCAGCATTAAAATTCCTTATTTGGCATTTAAATGCTAGTTGTTTAAAAGTTTTAAAATTTATTTCTGTGGACACTGGTGAGTGTGTACTGCAAATTGGTGGTAAAAATTCAGACGAGTTTACAATTTTTTTCCTGTTTGTAATGAATTAGTCAATACAAGTTCCAACTTGTGAAGTAACATTTGTGGGTTCCCAAATTAAATTTTCTAAGTTTAATAGGGTCTGTAAGTCTCGCTCAATTTTGGAACTTCTGGGTACATAATTTGTACCCGGAAGTTGCATTTTTAACAGAAAATTATGACGTTTCAAGCAGAAAAATTGGACTTCATAATCCCACAACGTCATATTTCGGCGGGAAACGTTTTCAAATTTCAATTTTATCGTGATTTCTCGGTGTCACATGACTTACAGACCCTATTGACATAGAAATCTTTTAAAAGTACCACTAGAAGTAGACAACATGTCACAATTATAATCACCAGCAATAAAAACAGGTAAATTACAATCAAGAGCTTTGTCTAAAAATTCCGCAAATAAGTCCCAATATTGTGAATTTTAATATGAGGTTCTGTATAAAACACCCACTAAAAAGATGTCATTATTACTATTTCAGACCATCAAATAAATCTGGTTGCATTTGCTTAATTTAGGTCTGAATTATCTACACGATACCAAAGTAAGTTATAGGCAATGGGCTGAAATCACTTTCCGTGCACCCCCCCCCCCCCTCACACACACACACACACACACACACACACACACTTATGATCCAGACCGATTTTTTCAGTCCTTTTATATCCTCTCTTCAAAATAAAACATGTTAACTTAATACGAATACAACCTGCACGCATAGATAGTAAAGGGACACTTTTACACCACAGAAAATTCTTGTATTTTAGTTTTAATTTTAATTTTATCTTTTAAGCTCCATAATTTTTATGTAGATTTAGATGTACTGAAATTTGGTACCAAACTGAAGCTTATTTACAATGAACACAAGTTTGGCCACTTTACGCCATTTTTATGATCTGGGGATGCAAAAATTTACCCCTTCTCCTGCAAAAATCTCGTCATTTGATCTAGTTTTTATGCCTAATTTATCAGTTGTGATACAATGTTCAAAAATCAGACCATTAAAGTCCTTAAAAAAACAACGGCAGTAGAATACCGAAGGAACAAACCACAAGATTACACAAATAAAAGTCCAGAGACAAGGCAAAAGCAAGAACACCAAAAAACGGAAGACCAAAGACACCACATGACCACAAAACACACAAACATTACATATACAACACAAAAAACTAAAGCACTAACAGTGTGAACTCTCAATAAACAAGAGTGACATCAGGTTCTCCGGAAGGGTAAGCATGTCCTGCTCTGCACACAGCACCCGTCACACGGCCAGTGAGGCATATGTTTTGAAAGATCTGTTAGGTTACTGATTGGTTATTGTCATTTTCTAACCCTGAGACAAAACCAATTGAGAGCCATGGTACGTGTTACTTCTCTAACCCTCAAACAGTACCAAGGTGAAATTTTGAAAAGCCTTTGTAATCACTTTAGTATTCAAACATGGACAAGGACAAATCCATACCACAAACATTACTGACGAAGACAAAACTAAAATTTAACAAGATTTTTGATTTTGATTTTCGGTATAAAATCTTTGAAAAATTGAAATTTTCGAATTTTAAATACTTTCTTACTTCTGGATCGTAAAAATTTGAATATATATCTATCAATTGCCAATGCAATAATTATTTATAATATGTAAGCAACACATTATGTGAAAAAACAAATTAGAGTCAGACTTATTGTTTGATCATAAATGCCAAAATTAGCACCCCTCCCCCTTAAAATTAAGGGAAAATTTAAAATATTCAGGCTCTAAATGATAAAATAAATAATGTCTAATGCAAATTATTCTGTGTATATCACTAAAACTGACATGCCAAAGCCCATTTAAGACGATTCAAACTTTTTAGGGCCTTTTTAGGCCCTTCTGCTCGAAATTTTATGAAAAATGGGAATTTTCCGTTTTTCAGAATTATTGCTGTTTTGACTTAGAGATGACAAAAACTTCACGAATTTGGTATATAACGTAAAAATGTTGATAAAATATCGTTTCATTATATCTAAGCTTTTAGAAAGTGCGCTTTTGAACATTTTAGACCAACTAAACTCTCATAAATTGCAAACATATTACCCCCTAAAATATTTTTTCAACACAATTTATATCATTTTATTCAGCTTGAAAAGCTTCAACAATGTATAAAGGTCCAATAACATTACATTTCAAACACAAAAATGCACAGAGACTCCCATATAAAACAAATAAGATCATGCACGTGGTTTATGGGGACTTATACAACAATTGAACTTTGAATTTTCCAAAATGCTGAAAAATCCAATTTTTCACGAAAGTCCTCAAAAATATTCAATATTACCCACATTTTCTGCATTAAAAATGCATATTGCGATATATCAAATGTATTTTTAAAAGAAATTAAAAATATTAGTATGTTTTGTTCATACATTTGTGTATATATGTACAGACAGGCATATTTTGGGAATTTTTTAGCATCATTTTCTTGGGGTGGGGGTAAAATGTTCGGTATTTAGAGTTACATTGAACACTCCTGGTTTCTCTACACATTATTTTAAGATAAGTTATATATCGGTTAGAACAATGAATCGGCATACCTGCAGATAAATCCTCCAGATTTGCTACATAAAACTATTTAAAAGTGAATTTTTGACAAATCTAAAATGCTGAAAATTCCCATTTTTCATAAATTTTGTACAAAATATTGAGTTTAATCTGACAAGTGGGACTTAAGAAGACATTTTAGGGTTAATTTGTTGGGGTAGGGGTAAGGTTTTCGGTATTCAGAGTCACATTAAACATTTCTTGTTTTTTTAAGCAATGTTTAAAATATAGTCTCTAACATTTTTTTACAGTTTATTACATATAATTCTCACATCGAGATAGTTAAATTTTCACATTTTAAAGTTCGAAGTTTACCCGAGAACTTTAAAATGTGATAATTTAACTATCGAGATGTGAGAAATTATCGTAATAACCCGAAAAACAATGTTAGAGATTGTTTCTCTAATCTCTACTAAATTTATATGAAGTAAAGCGATCTCCATACTCTCCAGTCTCAAGTATGCCGCCATTCTGTTGCTATCATCGTTGCTATGTGTATCATTGCACCATTCATTGAAAGGGGTGTTGAATATAATATTTTTGATAAAAATGTCATATTATCAATAAATTGAGTTATCTAAGTCATATGCAAAAACCGTTTCGCAAGACATTGATGAAGGTGTTAATTTCATCAACATCCGGTTGCACTATCTCTAGAAACTGACAAGAGACATTTACATGATTGACCAATCGCCAACTGAGATCAAATAATGGCCATGTTGATTATCATTTCCATACCCAACTAGTCAGGAGGTGTTTATATTTGCTAGAAATTAGAGAAGACAACTTATATATCCCTAAGAACAATTAATTGTCATATCTGCAGATATATCCTCCAGATTTTCATGTATAACGATTAAACAGTGAACTTTGGATAAATCTGAAATGTTGAAAATGCCCATTTTCATCCATTTCGGGCAAGATATCGAGTTTAAGTCAACAAATGGCTGTTAAAATACGAAATCACAATATATAATTCATGCAACATTGTAATAAAATACACAATTTGTGTGTTCTGGTAATTTGTATGCGAACATAGACAAAAAATTGACAATTTTAGAGTAAATTTGTTGGGGTAGGGGTAAGTTTTATGGATGTAGGAAGTTTATAATACTTCATTACTGCCATAACTTGTACCATTTGTAGGGAAGACATTATGTACTTCCATTTTATACCAACTTTTTTCTGAATTTTAACCCCTCATAGATAAGATGAGGCAAAAAAGGGACATAACTTTATCGAAAACGAAAATATTCAAAGATGTGTTTTATTTGTATATTTAAAAGTGGTATTTTGGTCATTCAAAATATATTAACATTATGTTAACAAGCTTAATTATTAAAAGACTAAAAAAAATTCCAAGTATTATAAAATGAAACCCATACTGGTTTCTAAGGACCATTGAACTTACACAATTTCGAGACAAATCTTGAAATTTAAGTCAACATTTCGAAGGGGTAGGGGTAAGGTTTTCAATTTTTATAACGTACTGGGTATAGAAATGGTACTTATGTGGAAAATTTGTAAAGCTAATACCACCTATCATACTGTACCATTTTTTTCATAACAGAGAGGTACCAATCAACAATTTGAAGCAAATGAAAGACAAACTTTGATCAAAAACGAAATTTTCCAAAATTTTGTCGGGTGGGTCTAAAAAGGGGACCTGTTCCAACATTGCGTGCAGTTTATGCTCATGTTAACATGTTTAATTTTGAAGAGGGATATAGAAGGACTGAAAAATATGGGCTGGGATCATAAGTGGGGGTGCAAAAGGGGGGGGGTTATTACAACCGCGCAGCGATCTTTACACAATGAAAACATTGGAAACAAAGAAACCAAGACATTACATAGGTACTAAACAGAGGAAATAACTGGAACACACAGATGGACAACACGATCTCAATTGAAGACTAATGGTTTGTCCAGGTGCAACGTCGAATTAGCAGCTCATGTTTATATAAGACATCTAGTGCAAAAGAAGGAGGTTATCTGCAGCAAAGTCGGCCCTGTTGTACTTTCTATGGTTTTTTATGTGCATTTGTATCCAAACATTTGATGGAAAGAAAATAGACTCATTGTTAAAAAAATGAACTACATATATATGTTTAAAGTCTAGCGATATATAGTATCTATAAAATTTTGCTGATCTACCTTGAGTGGTTTTAGAGGAGTTACGGTACTTTTGATTCTTTAAAAAGATCAAAGAACGAACGATTATTCCAAAACCATCTTTTTGGGTCAAATAGCTTGTTTAACTTTTAATAAAACATCATTGGTGTTTTTCAATTCAGTAATCCATAATTATGTCCCCCAAACGAAGTTTGGGAGACATATTGTGTTTACTCCGTTTCTTATTAAGTCGCCCAAACGAAGTTTGGCGACTTATTGTTTTTGCTCCGTTTCTTATTATTATTAAGTCTCCCAAACGAAGTTTGGGAGACTTATTGTTTTTGTTGCGTTTCTTATTATTATTATTCTTCCATCCTTCTTTATTCCGGTCGCAATGAACTTGTCCGAACCAGATCTCAGAGACCATAACACCTAAAGCTTTGAAACTTTGTATGATGCTAGCCCCATATTTTTAGATGTGCAATCAGGAAAAAATTTTCCAGGAGGGGTCCATTAAGGGTACATTTGGGGGGCTCAAAAAGGGTCCAATGTTAACCCTATGGGAAAATGAAATTTTGAATGTTTTGCACCATATTTCTCACTGTATCTCAAAAACTTTTAATACTAGCTCAATGAAACTTCATACGAAAGATGTGTGTCATGTAAGAAAGAGTTCCATGGTATTGAAAATTTCAAAATAACAATGGTTGCCATGTAAACCATGCAAAAAATTGGAAATTTTGAGAAAATTGTATTTTCTGCTTATAATTGTATTTTGATTACAGCAATATGTATTACTTAAATTATAAGGGGAACCCCTGCCCAATTTTTTTTTGGAAGGGGGTTTAAAATTGATTGTAATGGATGGTAATGGATGAGGGAAATTTCAAAATAATGATGGTTGCCATGGATACCATGCAAAAAATTTGAAATTTTGAGAAAATTGTATTTTTTTGCTTATAATTGTATTTTGATTACAGCAATATGTATTACTTAGATTATAAGGGGAACCCCTGCCAAAATTTTTTTCGGAAGGGGGTTTAAAATTTATTGTAATGGATGGAGAAATTTCAAAATAACTATGGTCACCATGGAAACTGTACAAAAAACTTTAAATTTTGAGAAAATCGTAATTACTGTTGATAATTATATTTTTATTACAGCTATATCTATTACTTAGGTAATAAGGGGAACCCCTGCCCATTTTTTTTTTTTTTTGAAACAATGTATGAAATTGAATGTACAGGATATTGGTGCATTTGGTTGCCATGGAAACCAACCCAGAAACCTACAATTTTAAGAAAAACATGTTTTTTTTTTTGCAATGCATGTAGTCATTTGATTTCAGCAACATGTATAAATTAATTTGTAAGGGGAGTCCCTGTTCAAAATTTCTTCCAGAAGGAGTCTCGTAATGCTTTGAAATCCGATGTGGGAGTTCGTTTGGGAGACTTTTGTGTTTCGCTTGCGAACACAGTTATCACTTGTTATTATTATTCTTCCTCTTTTTCTTCCGCCATGAACTTGTCCCACCAAATTCTCAAAGACTATTGGTCCAATCTTAACCAAACTTTACAGGAAGATGGAACCCCATCCCAAGATGTGCAGTGGGGTCTTGGAATTTTCAAAATGGCCGCCGTTGCCATGGAAACTGAAAAAAGGCGGGAATATTCAAAGTGCTCCGAATGGCATGAAATTTTATGAGAAGGTTGAGTAGGAAGTGTAGAACATATTTTGAGGTTGAAAATTTTCAAAATGGCGGCCGTTGCCATGGAAACTGAAAAAAGGCGGGAAAATTAAAAGTGCTCCAAATCTCATCAAATTTGACAGGAAGGTTGTGTATGAAGTGTAGAACATATTTTTAGATTAAAATTTGTTAGGATGGCGATCCATGGGAGGTTTGGGCGACTTTTGTGTTTCGCTTTGCGAACACAGTTATCACTTGTTATTTTTTTTTCCTTCTTTCTTCCGCTCAATTCTTGTCCGACACGTTTCTCAGAAACTATTGGGTCAAACTTCATGAAACTAAACAGGAATGTTGACCTACATGAGTAGATGTGCAGAAACCTTTCAAAATTTTCAAAATGGCCGCCGTTGCCATGGAAACAGAAAAAAGGCGGGAAAATTCAAAGTGCTCAGAATTGGATGAAATTTTACAGGAAGATTGCCTAGCATGCATAGAATTGATTTTTGGTCTTAACATTTTCAAAATGGCGACCGTTGCCATGGAAACGGAAAAAAGGCGGGAAAATTTAAAATGCTCCAATTTGGATGAAATTTTACGGGAAGGTTGTCTGACGTGTGTAGAAATGATTTTAAGCCTCAAAATTTTTAAGATGACTATCATTGTCATAGAAATGGAAAAAGACGGGAAAATTCAAAGTGCTTCAATTGGATGAAATTTTACACGATAGTTATCTGCTGTTTCAATGGAAACTGTGGAAAACATTAACATTGTTCGTTTGGGGGACATCTGTAACGCTCTGCGTTACAATAAGTAATATTTGTCAATACTTCAATGCAGCTACTCCTGAAAAGAAGCGCCTATGAGGTATGATTAAAGCTCATTGTTGACGGTCTCATGGTAAAGATGAAGAGCAACAATAAAAGCGTTGTTCCTTTGCTTATTTTTACCATGTATTTGTAGAGACTACGTCTCATTTGAATTTACTCCATGTCCTTTGATTGTTAATTTTAGATTTGAGTTTGTCTCACCTGTAATGTGGAGTCCGTAAAAAGATTCCCCGTGGGAGGATATATTCCGATATACACCTCAGTTGTGCTGTACTTGTTCTTGAGAGAATTTCGCATACTGATGCACTATCATACTTTCAAATTTTGGTATTTTATTTATTTATTTTTTTTTTTGTAATTTCAAATTTGTATTCCGACAACCTTATGTTTGTGCCCACATCTCATGATTTTATTATGCCAAGTTTTCTTACTATTGATTCGATGAGTGCCCTGTGGTTGTTAAATGTTGTGTTTGTCTTATTTAGTCTTTTTCGTCGGGCAACGGATAACAGCGGTTGTAGGAAATCTGTGGTAGATAATTTCATGTTTGTTGACGATAAAGCGTTCATGAGTTATTAAACATGGATGTAGCGTTGCTCAAAATTTAGGAATTAATTCCGCTAAAAGCGGTGCTAGGGACCGCCTTGAACTTACTATGAGGTATTGTTGAAGGCCTAATGGTGATTTCAAGATGAAGAACAACAATAAAATCGTAGACGTTGTTCCATTGCTTAGTTTAACCATGTCTTTGCAGAGACTTTTTTTCATTTGCATTTACTCCATATCCCTTCATTGTTAATTGATGTATTATTATTGATGCGACTGCAGTGGTGAGCACCACATTATTTCATTCAATTTCACTTTCCCTTTCTCTGCAGCAATATACCTGCATCCCCAGCATATGGAGTGTATATTTCACAGTTGATTCGTTACTGTAGAGCGTGCAGTACATACAGTGACTTTGTGGAAAGAGCAAAAGCACTGTCACGAAAACTGCTGAGTCAGGGATATGTTCAGCCTTTGTTACTTTCGTCTCTTCAGAAATTATATGGCCGTCACCACGACATCATAGATAGATATGAAATGTCAGTGTCACAAATAAAAACTGACATTTTCAGCTAGATTGGCGTCTTCCCGGATTTGACATTACCGGTTCTGACTTTACCCTGGATTGACCCATTGACAGTGTGACGGGTGCTGTGCACAGAGCAGGACATGCTTACCCTTCCGGAGCACCTGATGTCACTCTTGTTTTTTGAGAGTTCACACTGTTAGTGCTTTAGTTTTTTGTGTTGTATATGTAATGTTTGTGTGTTTTGTGGTCATGTGGTGTCTTTGGTCTTCCGTCTTTCGGTGTTCTTGCTTTTGCCTTGTCTCTGGACTTTGATTTGTCTAATTTTGTGCTTTGTTCCTTCGGTATTATACTACCGTTGCTTCATTTAAAATTATTTTTATTATTTGGATTCTCAAGCCCCAGACACCTGGAGTGAAGCAGTGGCTTACAATTATCAGCACAAAATATTTGCTGAAAAAGCCAATTTCTCAATTACTTTACGTAAATAGAAAATAAAACCAAACTTGTGAATCGCTGTGAATTTATTTCGGTTCTTGCATCAGGAAAGTTACATGACTGGAGAGACACTTTCAAGATTTTCCACGGACTAGCAAGGTTAATTTATAAATGTCGTATGTATACCAGTATATTGACGAAGTGACATATAGTTTCTACAACGAGAACTAAGTTGATTATGAAATTTCTCACATCGAGTTAAATAAATTTTGCAAATGTTTGAAAACGAGGCTTGCCGAGTTTTTAAACATATGAAAATTTATTTAACAAGATGTGAGAAATTTCATAATTAACGTGTTTAAGTTGTAGAAAATGTTTCTCTAATGACACAATGTAAAACACAGAGGATTAGGTTCCGAATAGATTTGGCGGGAAATTTCACGGAAGTTGTTCTCTTACTAGAGACGAGAAATATTTTTATCACACCGGTCAGGCGTTGGTTAAATTTGCTAGAAATTAGAGAAAAAATTTTCCAGTACTGGGACTCGAAAACTCTATCAGTTATCTTCAGAGTAGCAAAGGCGCATGTCCTAGTAACTATTTAATTTGTTGGTGTAGTTATTTATTTAAATTTAATCATTTGGAATTTACTTAGCATGTCACTTTTCATAGCAACACAACAAATGAACAAAACAATACAAACAAGCAATCAAACGAGCAAAAAAAAAGAAAAAAAAACAAATAAGTCTACAGATATCAGCATATAGTGGTACAAGTCGCGCTACATGCATGATGTTGATGATGGTGTTTCTGTAACAGTTTATCTCTTCCTTCATTAACTTTTTTTTGCAAAGTTATTATTCACTACATAAATAACATAATAAAGCTTGATATAATATAAATAACATAAAGCTGGGAAGTTGACATAGGAGATGTTGGTATTTTATTTTTTTTTTCCCGGCACCTGAATAGGTTTTCAGGGGCTTTGGCTACAGAGCTGCCGGGCGCGTCCCCAGGTGGTGGATAGGGGAATGCCCTGTCTTTGCGGGGTAATCAGGTCATAATACGGAAAGCCTGACCGCGAACCATTGTAGCCAAACTGTGTAGAGAAACGCCACGCTCCATGCAGTATAAAGACCCCTTCTATATTTCTCTAAAGAGAGCAGACGCACTGGGTGTCGTATAGAAGGCTAAATTTCCTGCCTCTACCCATTTCTCCCCTTTTCCAGTGGCAATCAAAAGTCGTTGCCCCGGTTGTCCCTTCCACCTTTATTTCTTTCTTCTTTTTCTTACAATTTGTTTTAAATTGATTAACTTGTTCTCGTCCTGATATAGCTGAAATATTGCTCATTGGACGTTAAACTCTAACTAATCAATCAATCAATTTTATTTTTTTCCCGAGAAAACATTGTCAACCGATGCGAAGCAGAGGTTGACAATGTTTTTCGAGGGGTAACAATCTGCCCTGTCACCCTCCCAGCTATATGTTATTTATTTTTTTATACTGAATGTTACTTTGAATTCAATCATTTATTGAAAATCACTGGACCATGAACAGAGGGTAACAGTGCAAAAATAGTTACCCTCTCAATCATATGACAATTTTAGTGAATATTACCCTCGCAGCTTTAATAAAAATCCTACATATGATAGATTGAATTGTCAAATTAATTTTTGTTAAGGAAAAATCTTTTAACAGTATAATTTAATTTAACAACATCAAATCTGGTAGTTAAGAAAAAAAATATCTGTAAAATATTTTCTTTTCTTAACTGATGAATGGAAAAAATTTCACAAGTACTTGAATATCAAATCAGCAAGAAATCAGCGGTCTCCATAATTTTGAATACATTTGGGTATACATGTATATGATCAGTGCATTGCATTGCATTTGCGCCAATTAATATTTCATTTGCGCAAAAAAAAAATTCATTTGCGCTACAAACTGTACTTCATTTGCACCAAAATAAAAACTTAACATGGGCACAAATGTAATGCGCCCTATATATATCTGATGTAGGTGATCCTTAATTGATAAATACCGAAGTTATTGACAATTATTGGACAATTATCTGTTTCCTGTTTAGTATCTAATGATAACGATTTTTAATGGATATGAAATTTTGAATACATTAACCTATTGCCATTGTTAAAAAAAACAGAATACGTAAATATAATTGAAGGAAAAGTAGTTGCCCAGAAAAAATATATTGTCAAGTTCAAAAAATGGACTGTCTCGACTGTATCGATTATATACAGCCTTCAGAATCAAGGGAACAATTACAATGTATGTGAATATCTTTAGGTCCTTTGCAGATGCACCAACATGACAAATGGGATCAATGTGACAGCTAAATAAAGGGCTGACATAGTTGCTGAACCCTGGTTACATTGCAGTGCTAAAGGTCCATCTTTACGAAATAATGCTGACACAAAATTTTCAACGTCTCAATGTTGAAAGATTTTGTTTGAATTAAAAATTGCATTTACCGTCGTACTGGTTTAAAATATTATATTTCTCATCCAGCAATGAATGTATTCAAATAACTAAATGGTACGAGTCCACTATTACCTCCCTTCTACTTTCGTTTTGTAAGAATATAGTTCCCAGTAAATTGGAGGTTTTCTTTCTTATTTTTTTTTTCTTCCCCTCTCTTTTTCTTTTGCTTTATGTTTTTGGACTTAAATGAAAGAGGAGATATTGAAAAATGAATAAAAATTACAATGGAAATAAAATTCCATGTTTTAGCAGTTATTAGGCTAAGGTCAAAAAGGTCAAGTTTACAATATTTGGAGGTCCTCCATCTTTTTCCATGATGGTGTCCATCTTTCAGGAGCTGTAAAAAGAATTTCCAACGGTAGACTTTTCTAATTTTTTGATATTTTGGGGGTCTAAGACTAAACTTTAAGTGTGCCAAATCTCATGTGGTTTGAGTCAGTGCGATTTTTTTAATTTGAAATCATGCTATAAAGAACAAATAGGGGAAATTAATGGTGGTCTCGTGCCAAATACCGAACTTACTGTAAATTTAATTTCTGTATATGGCTATTTCCACATTTATATCTATTCAGTACAGATAAAATCTAAACATTTAGAAAACCATACTAAAATGTGTTTAAAATCTGATAGAAAGCAAATAACCAACATAATCTACATGGAAAGCCAAAATCAGCTAAGGACAGAACTTTACATGAGGGAGGTACATATTCAGCGAAATTTACAAAAATTCATATATTACAAGTTTCAAAATGAAATTGTATTTTGCACCAAAATCATAGTAATGACTACTGGGCTGGTGATTATCCTCGTGGACGAACAGTCCACAAGCAAAGGCATCGACTCGGTGGTAACAAATAACTAAATACCGAACTTACAATTAATTTGTTTCTGCATATGGCCATTTGTATTTAGAGCAGATATCATAAAAATGGTTTCAAAACAAAATTTGCTTTCGCATCAGCACCAAAGTACTGACTACTGCTCTGGTGAATATCCTCGGGGACTACCTCTCGGAAGTATTCAATTTATTGACAATTATTCAACCAACACGGTGAAAAGGGCTACAGTTCACTTTACAACCTAATGTTCACGTCAAATTTGAAAAAAAAAGTTATTTAACGTGTTTGAGACATTTTAATTACATTTCAGGACCCAAACGTCTTCAAATTGAAGCTTAGTCTATTCTTATGTTACTTTTAGACTTCACAGATATAATGTGGTGTAAAATTGTACGGTCACCGTAACGGTGGATTTTGTACTGATTTTCAAATCAATTATAATAGTCTTTGGTCATTAAAAGGGAAGGAAAATGTACAAACCCCTAATCAGTTGTAAAGTCGGCGCATAGTTTATAGGTGAAAAAGTGTTTCCTAAGCACCTAATGTAGATGGAATTGCATTTAACTGACTGATAGGGAATCTAAAAACACTACATGTTAAAATATTTTACGAAAGGATATGGAGTAAATGAACATGAGACAAAAACACATATGTTTACTCCAACTGCAATAATTTTAATGAGCTGTATGGCCATTTCGGAAATTAATTCCTCATCAGCAGCACTAGAACCCAAACACAGGAAGTCAATAATTTCAAAAAATGTTTAAAATGCATGAAACCAAACGAAATCCGAATAATCAGTAATATAAAATATAGCTAACGACAAAACTACGATGGAGGGAGTTAGAATTTACATTAATTTAGATAATAGTAATTGAACACAGTGTACACATGAAATATTATCTTCTGTACAAGTACACCATATTTGAGAAAAATAAAGAGAATACTTCCAAACAAGGGGAATTGTTTTACCAACTACACACCGCTTTAAAAGACAAACTCTTGTTTTAAATAACTGATCATTGTGGTATATTTTCTATTTGTTTATTTACTAAGGTCTATCTTAAAGAACATAAACTTACTGGACCTGTTTTGTCATTAAAATAAAAATCATCAAGTAAGAAGCTCCATGATTGGTTGAGGTATCTAGGTTATATAACATATATTTGCAACTCTTCACAAAAGGAGGGGACACATACATTGTCCGAAAAAAGTTTCTTGGAAGAAGAGATGAAGAGTCCAGAGCACTTTTCATCAAATAGCTACAAGAAATTTAAAGATTTGAACGTAGGTTTAACACAAACAAACATCTTTATATCCTATAGGATTGTATGGTTTGTAGGAGATCGTTTCCGCTTTCAATTACACGAGAGTTCCGATCTAGAAATGCCTGTATTTTATGTGATTCAGATTTATTTGTACGTGTAACTTTATTTACTAGTTTCAAGGACAGATTTTTAAGCAAAGACAAGTGAACAATATTTTCGGCTTTAGAAGTATTGTATGCCAGTTTAAAAACATGTATTCTACTTGAGTACTTACTATTTCAGATTTTGATCCAAGACAAAAGCCAGTGCTGGTATTACCAGAGGAACTCCAAAAACTGTTGCAGTAATTATCCAATCTTTTTTGCCGGCTGGAAGAGCTCGGTTGTGTACAATTAGCGAGAATACGAATACAGCGGTAATTGTCGTCAGAACTGATTGGCTCACGGCAGACTGTGTTATTGAGATTCCAAACAGTGTACAGAGTATACCATCTGGAGCAGACCCAGTTATAATTCTGTACACCATTAACGTTAATCTGGATATGTAATATAGTATGTCGCAAAGAACGACATAAACTGTGAATCGGTCGAAAATCTTCCACCGGAAAAATCCACCTGTTTTCCCGCGTCCGACTGTAACAAGTATCGTAATGCATATAATGATACTAACGACCAACATAGCTGCCTGTGCGTAGCTTATAGGCATTTTGGTGCTGTTTGTCAAAGTACCATTCATGGCAAAAGTAGTGGTAATGTTTATGATAGGGGATTCAGATGTGTCGTTCATCATAAATATCGATGCTGTATTAAGAGAATGCCGATCAGGAATGTGAAAAAATGACCAGCATCAATACAAATGTATATATGGAAGATATAATTACAAGACATGATGATATTTTGACAATATATTATTCAAAATATGTATTTGGATAACTACGTAGTAATATGCTTATTGTGTTTCCGTGATAGTCATGTTATGCCTACTAGAATGTATATTTTGACCGTTTGATTATAACTGTACTAATCACGAACAAGAGTAGCAACGGAACTTCAAAAGCGCTATGAAAATTATATATATTCTTTCTTTTTTATGAATCACCATTGTTTGAAAGAAAAATATCTACATTAATAGACACAGGTTTCATATTTTTTTCGCTGCCTGTTAAAATCTTTAATACCGAACAAGGAAAGATTAACCCCAACCCCTGTACACAGATAATAGTTCTTCAAACGGCTAAATATTCTGTTATCCAGGCGTTCAATTTTATTATAATATTTAGCCTACTGCGATAACATGTTCAGTTTTCTTAATGTTCAGGTTTGAAATGCCATCCTTCAAGTGTTTAGGTCTTAAATAACAAAATACCGAAGTTACTTTTAATTGTTTTTGATAAAATCAAAACAAACCGAAATACATGTACGTGTAGAAACTGATAGAGAACAAAGTGTTACATATGTCTGTTCATCTTAAACGCTTTTTTTCAGTTTAAAAGGATGATGAAGTATCATTCCCTATCAAAATGTATATCCAGATATTAAAATGTATAATTAAGTGGACTGCATCTTGTATCTCTTTTACAAATTATATATTGTTAACCATTTTTTCGTTTCAATTAATCGAATTTTTAAAAAGAAAAAACAATGTTTCAATTATTTCCTTCTGAGGATTATTTTCCATTAATTTGGCCCTTTTTGGTACAAGCTCTTTAAATTGGAACTGGTATGAAGACTATACTGAGTAACTCCTAAAATATAACTGTATGAAGGAAAACGGTGTCAGCATGTATGTATGCAACAGTTTTGATTTCATTTCTGTTTGCCATGGATGTTGTATCGTCAAGAAACATAAAATAAATTGTGTTCTTCCATTACTGTCATCCGTTGCCCAACAAAAGACTTACTGAAGTCAACAACCACATAGCACTCGTAGAGTCAATCGCAAGTTTTGGCATTATAAAATAATGAGATATAAACAGGTGACCAGAATAACATTTGCAAATAGCAAAAAAATGATAGTATATTCATATGAGAAATTTTCTCAAGAACAAATACCCCACGACTGAAATATATAGGGAGCGTACATGTCTCGCACTGGGAAGCTTTTAAGCTCCCCACACTGAAGGAGAGCCAAACTCTAGTATTATATAAATATTGAAAGTATATGGTGTAAATGCACATGTGACAAAGTCTCTAAAAATATATTGTAAAACCAGTCAATGGAACAAAGCTTCTATGTTGTTTTTCATCTTGAAGTCACTATGAGGCCTTCAACAATGAGATTTGCTTATACCTCATAGTAAGCTCTCTATGGCTCCAGAAGACCCTTGGCACCGGAATTCACTGATATATGTCAAACAACGCTACATACATGCAACTTTGCGATTGGTCATAGATGCGGAATCGTCAAGAAACATCAATTAACTGGCAATTACTGTCAACCGTTGCCTGAAAAAGACAAACAGAAGACAATCACAACATAAACAACCACACAACACTCATCGAGTCAATCGCAAGAAACCTTGGCATTAAAACAGTGAGATGTGGCATTATAACAGATAGTGAGGATAACATGTTTTGGAAATTATAAAAAATAAAATGCTAAAATTATAACTTATCAACAAAAGTTAGTAGGAAACGCCTGCAATGGCCAAAAATTACAATCATATGCCAAAATCTACCAACTTGAAGGAACTGCATAAGAAAACCACAAATAAAATGACTAGCGTAGACAACTAAAAGAACTCGGGAAATTGGTACCGGCTCTAGCAAGAGACAGCGCTAGGGTTTAAATGGTTAATTGGTACCCAAACCTCCCCTTCTCTATCCCATTTCCTTATAGTATAATAAACATAGAACTGGAGCCCAATATAGATAGAACACTAACTCCCAGACCACAATCTTGAAAAGGAAAGAATTAGATAAATAGTACTAGTAATTCAAAAAGACTGGCCGAGGAGTGCTCGCCGCTAAACTACCGACTAGCCCAGGGAGCCAAGTATGCTGGTTAAAAAATATTGCACTACGAAAAAAAAACCAAGTTTAAACTTCTTGAAGAGTATGGCAAAGAATCATCACGGATTTCAGTAGACATAAGCAGCATCGGTGAGAGGAAATCTTCCGGTCATTGGATCCCGAAGCCGGAATCATGCAGAATATCCTGTCATCCCCATTACGTAAAGAATGTAAGTTACATCTCAGTTTTTTCTGTTTTTTTTACATTTTAGATAATTTCCAAAAAACCGAGGATGATAAATGTCCTTAATAATAAGCTGTTTTTGAGTCACACCATATTTAGATATCAAACGTTCATATCTTCTATTAAAGTTCTTTAATAAATAGCTAAATACCGAAGTTACTGTGAATTTATTTTCTGCATATGCGCATTTCGACAATTTATGTCTCTTCAGTGCAGATAAAATCTAAACGTTTGGAATACCATAAAATCAAATATGTTAAAAACTGATAGAGAACAAATACCCAAAATGATCTAAATGTAAAGCCAAAATAAGCTAAGGACAGAGCTTTGCATGAGGGAGATACTCCTTAGTCTTCAACAAAATTTACAAAAATTTAGATATTGCAAGGTTTGAAATAAAATCGGCTTTCGGGTCAGCACAGAAGTACTGACTACTGGGCTGGTGAATTCCCTCGGGGACTAATAGTCCACCAGCAGAGGCATCGACCCAGTGGTAATGTGTTTAACAATTGATGAAATCTGTAACCTTGTTGTAAAAGTTTGGATGTGATGGTAAGATTACGTTCATTTAAGTCTTGAATTCAAGAGTCAAAAGACGCGTGCAAATCATACCACTTGAACTATAAAAACCCCGAAGGATGGGGCTGGAGGAACGTTGCCGTGAAGAAGAGGGCAATTACTAATAGTGAAATCAAAATTATCGCAGAGTCAACGATGATAGTTAGATCAAGAAAAGGGCAGAATTTGGAGTCATCGTTTGCTTTATTAAGTTTCAGTTCTTGTGGTCACATGACCTAAAACTGGAATGATCAAAGTAAGGATATTCGTCAATATACCTGCTGTTATCATTGACAACTGAAATAAGTATATCATTGCTTCCTAAGATTCCATCATTTAGTGTTTTTTTTGTCACA
The DNA here is from genome assembly GCA_002080025.1 of Modiolus philippinarum. Taxonomy (NCBI): domain Eukaryota; kingdom Metazoa; phylum Mollusca; class Bivalvia; order Mytilida; family Modiolidae; genus Modiolus; species Modiolus philippinarum. Next base: position 43,236 of record MJUU01008936.1, read on the forward strand.
AAGTTTACTTCGTAACACAGCAGAAGAAGATCTGCAATGCAAATTGCACAGTTTGTACCTATGGTAATTCCAATTACCTGTTGATAAACGATGTTGCCAAAACGAACAAAAATGATGTCTAGTAACAGATGCATTGTCTTTATCATGTCATCGTCAATCCAGGAACAATGGTTTTTGTAAGTGATTTTGTATCTCCATATATATGAATGTAGCAAAATCATGTATTAGTCTGTACAAAATTGCATCGTTTTAGTCATCTCAATCAGTTTTGGACAATAAATGTGCAAAAATCATATTTCTTTGAAATAAATGCGAAAAAGCTTCGTTGCTCAACGATGAACTTATAATATCAGCACATGGCTTTTTGGCGTTTCTTCGAATGTATTATTATTTATTATCATTCATTAAATTTTAAAAAAGTTTACTGTTTACCGTTTGCAAACCATTCACTTTGTCGTGTTTTTATTCGCACTTGTACTGTTGTATTAAAACAACTTTGACATTCTTTATCACTACACAAAAGGTAACAACGACAGAATATTTATAAATTTCAAGGTGCACTTAGCTCTGATAAGTATATGACTGATAAGGAAAACGGTTATTTTGCTTTTCTTTAGTGTTCCGTTTGTATTACGTATCAATATGTGGTCATTGTTGCTTTATTTTGTTATTGCTGATTGTTTGTTGGACAATACTCAGAGTGGCATCCCCGACAGTTCAGTCCAAACAATAATGCAGGATATATTCCAGTTACAGAGGGATATTGCTGACCTGAAACAAACTAATGTGGCATTAATGAATGAAATTGGTATGTTAATAACAAAGTAATGTGGCATTAATGAATGAAATTTGTATGTTTATCGTATTTCGTAAATCTGGTTATGTATGGCTTCTTGTGAATATCAACTTTGCGAATGCATAAAATCTTCTCTAAATATGTTTTAACGGGTCATCTAATATATACACTATCTTAAAAAATCAATGCATTTCATACTTTATCATATAGGGTTCAGCCTCTAAATTTGCTCTTACAATTTTGACAGATTTAAGTTTTGTAGGTTTTGTTAAAATTCTGTTGCATACGGAAGGACAAATGTTTATATCACAACAAAAAAAAATGGTTTTGGTTTGCGTTGTCCTTCTTCCCAAACATATTTAAACGACAACAAAAGACTACATGTGTATTTTCAGCAATGTTCGACTGTTAATATATCAGAAACCATAGAATTGTGGCTTGTTATAATTTTATTTCTAGAACGTTAACGTACCAGTTTTGCCCGAACTGTAATTTAAGATTCGTTTCTTACTTAATACTTAGATGAACCTTTCTTTTTCAGTAACAATTGCTGTTGGGTTTCAACCGTAATCTACCGTATGGGAAGGGGAGGGGAGGGGGTTGGCGCGCCATAAAACCGGTTTAATCAACCATTTCTTTTAAATAACAAAATACCGAATTAACTGTCAATTTTATGTCTGCATATGACCAATTTAACAACTGATGTCTCTTCAGTGCAGATAAAATATAAACATTTGGAAGACCATCAATTCAAAGATCCTTAAAACTGATATAGAGCAAGTAACCAATTTGATCTAAATGTAAAGCCAAAATTAGCTAAGAACAGAGCGTTGCATGAGGGAGATACTCCTTAGTGTTCAAAAAAATTTACAAAACTTGGATATTGCAAGTTTCAACATAAAATCGGCTTTCCGGTCAAAACAGAAGTACTGACTACTTGGCTGGTGAATACCCTCGGGGACTAAAAGTCCAACAGCAGTGGCATCTACCCGTTTGAAAAGTCTGTGCCATGTGAAGACCATTGCAGTTGACAATTTCCGGTGATTTTACACCTGCTTTTTCTATTTACCTTTTGAACTTTGGCTCTTCACAATTCTGTTTGGTAATTTTTTTATTACCATCATTTACAGTTACAAAAAAACTAAAGTTAATTTTTCTAAAATATTAATGATATCATAAATGGTGATAGTACTTTACGTTTGGATTATGATTTTTAAACAAGCTGGAAATAAATGAATATTAAGTACTTCTGTCATTGTATGTAGATAAATACTTTTTTTCGGAACATACAAAAAACTGTTTTGAAGTAAGAACTTATGCTTATATGTGAATGTCATAAATATTTTGACTTTTGTCTTTTTTATTTTGTAGCTACCCTAAAATCAAAGGAAAGAAACGTCGCCTTCCTAGCATATCTCACCATCAATATTGATAATCCCGTTGTTGGTCAAACTTTAGTTTTGACTAAAACAGAAGTTAACGAAGGGAATGCTTACGACAATGCTCATGGAATATTTGTTGCACCAGTGAGTGGGACATACCATTTCTCTTTCGTAGCGTCAGTCCCAAATAAACAAAACCACAAACTTCATTTATTTTTGAAGAAAAATGGAAACAATGAAATGTATTTATTCTTCGATTACAACACCCAGTTCTGGCTGCAGCGTGCGGCTTCTCAAGTATTGCATTTATCTAAAGGAGATCGAATATGGATGGAAGTCGGTGAGAGAGTTGGCGATATTACAATAGCTGGGCAATGGAGTGGCAATACATACCACACTCATTTCTCTGGTTTTCTCATCCATGCAGATTAAGGTGAAGTCTATGGAAAGACTTGCCGAAACCAACATTGTAAAAAATACAAAAACCAACATTTTGATCTCACCTATAAATGCATACGTTGATAACATAATTATGTGTCTGCTCCGAATGAATTATTGATCAATTGAATTTTTCCTCCATTTATCAAATAAAAATCACCAATGATAATAATATTATAATGTTATAATTTACTGTAGATTTATCAACATTTTTTGTTAATAAATCTGAAAATTCATTATTATTTAAAGATGAATGTTTATTAAT
>MJUU01008937.1:5108-51069 GCA_002080025.1 Modiolus philippinarum
TGACTTATTACCAAATATACTTTACTCTTTGTTTTCTGCATTTGACCATTCATTACATCAAAGTCACCGTTTGTTATATTCGCTCGAATCTTTATCATGTTCACTTAATACATCAATTAGGGACTTCAATGTTTCTTATATTCACTTGATCCTTTATTATATGGTCTTTATGGTTTATTATATTCTTGACCATTTATTATAAAAGTTTTACCCGTTATTTTATGCGTTTGGCCTTATATTATATTGACATCACCCTATAGTATTAAAGATCGACCATTTATTTTGTTAATCTTACTCTTTATTATATATACCCGACTATTTATTATATGAGTGTGATCCTTTAATGTGAACATTTGACCTTTTTAACACATATATAACCTTTTAATATAAGTGTTTGACTTTTTATTATAAGCGTTTAAAGCAATAGTATATGCATCCATCCTTTATTATACTGACTCGATCATTTATATACGGGTATGAGTCTTTATTGTATGTGCACGACCATTTGTTATATACACTTGACCATTTAACATATTTGAATGACCGTTTAATACAAGTGTTTGGTCCTTTATTTTCTACAATTGATCCTTTGTTATGTAGAGTTGACCTTTTATTATATGTGTTTAGTCTTTTATTATGTTATATTGTCCCTTTGATATATGTACTGAAGCCTTTATTATACATTCTTGACTCAATATCATAATAACATATACCTTAAGGCAGCTATGGCGTTCCATATATATATATATATTTACATTGTAAATGATATTCTGATATGTATCAGTTTTTCTAAGTGTATTACTTCATATTGCTGACGAATGTAAAATTGTTTGTATATGTAATTTGATTGAAGAGGACCCTTGTAAGTTGTAATAACTTGTGTCCATTCATTTGTTATACTTTAGCAATAAAATATATTTAATTTAAGGATGATAAAATATTTTATTATACTTCATGCAAAAATCTAGTAATTTGATTGGATGAGAGACATGTGTTATTTCACCATAACACCCTCCACATCAATATCACATGCCAAGAAAAATATCACATGCCCAGAAAAATATCACATCCCCAGAAAAATATCCCACCCCTATGTCAGAATTTAATTCAATGAACATATGAAACTGAATTAATTTTATATGTTTGAATTCCAGTTAAAAAAATAATTGAATTTAAGTATTGTTTATTTTATGATACTTATATCACTAATTACAATGAAACAAAACCTAATTTGGAGGATAATGACAAAGAGACAACAATAGAATCCCCCCCAAAATATTACCTACAAATGTATTTTATTGGTGTTATTCAAACATGGATTTCAACTTGCTGAAGGCATTCAGTATAATAAATAACATACTGCCTGCCTTTAGTTGAGGGTGTTATGGCAGATGACCACACTAAGACAAAAAATATCACACTCTGAAAAACAAATATCACCCTCGACTTCGTCTCGGGGTGATATTTGTTGTCTGAGTGTGGTAATCTGCCATAACACCCTCAACTAAAGGCAGTATGTTAATAATAGCTTCAACAGAATAATTCGTTCGTTTTGTTTTCTTCCCAGTGATATGAGTATCTCCTACAAACAAGATATTATTGAACGAGATAATCGACAACTGAGATATATCGCAAATTACGGGGTGGCCTTCTTTCCGTTTGTGTTTGTTTTGTTGTATTTTGTTTGATTTAATTTGCTTTATTGATTTGTTTAGTTTTGTTTTGTTTTGTTCTTTTTTTCTTGCATTAAATTTTGTTTATATTTGGTTTTTGTTTTTTGTTTTGTTTTTGTTTTTTTCTAAGTTTTACAATTAGATTAAAGTTATGCGAGTTATATAAATAAAAATGTACATGACCCTTATATATATGTGAAACAGTATTAAAGTTTTTACAAAAAAAACCTTTATGAAAAAGGGATTTAAGAAAGGGCTTCCAACTCAATCATCTTTTTCCATATTGCTTCCGTCAGTTCCCTATTTCGGTTTCTTTTTACGAATATTGCTTGCAAGTGAAACTCTCATAGGTGTAATAAATAATAAAGCCGAATTCAAAATAAATTTTTCACATTAATATATATTTAGATATAGATGATATTGTAAAAATAAATACAATACTATCAATATTTCACTCAAAATATGACAGAAACTTTGCATCACTAGGTTGTCTTCTTCCGACTTTTATTACTTTTATTACATATAATGTCAAAAAGATAAATAGACTTGAATATCGGTGCATAAACTTCCTTGTAATATATCGCAAAACTGTAATGGAATCATTTACAATTATAAAAAGAAAAACACATATTACTCCATATCCTTTCGTAAAATATTCTTTTCTTGTAGTAAAGGACAAAATATTGACTATCGTACAAAACTGATTCGAAGCGTTTTTAATGTTTAATAACCTATTTTTCCTCATTATTTGCATTTCTCGAACCATTAGCAAACACTTTTCCTAGTATGGTGAGACTATGTTAGCAAAGATCTTTCCTGGTGTGGTGAGACTATTTTAAATCCTTCAATTTTATTTGAATGAATGTAATATTCTTTCTTCTTATCAAAAATATACATTGTGTATTATCTGCGTTTTTTTTCAATATAATCGCTTGTCGAAAGATCATCTCGTTATTATATGTTGTGTGTAAGAGATTCTTATATGCTTGAGGAGAATAAATAAAACAAAATCGTATTATTCTATAATATTTTTTCATGCTCCATTCTTTAATCTTAGTGCAAAGTCAAATTCTATCCGTACACACCTGCACACAACTTTAAATTTCGAAATTGATGGATCGAATACATTATCTATCTATTTAAAATAAACTTTGCGTTTTAATGCAATTTTTCCGTTAAAACGCAAATTTTGCGTTATACCGCAAACATTTGCGTCTTTACGTAAACTTTTGCAAAATAACGCAAACATTTGCGGTATAACGCAAAACTTTGAGTTTTAACACAAAATAATAAAAAAAAGTTTGGGGAGGGGCGGGGTGCTAATACGCTTCCGTAGAAATTTCGATTATCTGACATAAAGCATTCAATTGTATTGTTCAGTGGTGTTGTTTTGACTGTAACACTATAGACTTGAGGTTTGTCGGGGTAGTTTGTTTTGTAGGATAATGCCCTCTTATCATATTGTTACTTGGAGTTTAAATTGAAATATAGGAACCGAAATATTTGAAATAAGTTTCAGAAATAATTAGATAGTTATCACAGTATGGGAACCCGTGTGCCTTAAATATCTTGTTGACATTCTTCTCTGTAGCATATTTACCGTTTTCTTAAATAATTAAATAATTATCTGGTCAAGTGAGCAATGAAGGGATATGGAGTAAATGCAAATGAGACAAATTCTCTACAAATGCATGGCAAAAGCAAGCAATGGAAAACGCTTTTACTGTTGTTCTTCATATTGAAGTCACCATTAAACCCTCAACAATGAGCAATGCTCATACCTCATAGTAAGTTCAAGACTACCCCTAGCACCGGTTTTAGCAAAATCCATTGCTTGGTGTCGAGCAACGCTACATGCAGTTTTTATGACTCATGTGTGCAGGGTCATCAAAAAACATAATATTAACTGGCAAAGTGTTCTTACAACTGCTGTTTCCGTTGCCCGACAAAAGGACTAATAGAAGTAAAACAACATTTAAACAACCACAGGATAATCATCGAGTCAATAGTAAGAACACATGACATAATAAAGTAAATGAAAACCGAACCGTCAGTCAGAAGAACGAACAATCCATGGACAAAGGCAACACCGGAAACACATGAAAACCAGGACACCACTCGAGCACGGGACAAAAAAAACGAAGACACACACACATTGATGAACAACACGACCCAATAAAAACCATGGCTGAGACCAGGTGTACCGGTAGAGTTAGCATCTCCTGCTTCTTATCATGCCATCACCGGTAGTAAAGTCAAATCCGACAGAGGAAAAACAATTTAAAATGGAATAAAAAAGATAACAGGAAACATCTACAATGGCCGAACAACACAGCCACATGCCAGAAAGTAAATAGGAATTGCACAAGAAAAAAGTCACAATAAAAATACAAAAGACACACATAAACAACGATTGGAACTCGGGACAGCCGGAATTGGTACCGGCAATAGCAAAAGCCAGCGGTAGGGTTAAACCGGTTTATGGGTACCCAAACCTCCCCTTTCTCTGTCCCGTTTCCTTATAGTAGAATAAACATACGAATAAAACCCATACAGGTAGACTACTAACTCCATGACCGCAATCTAGAAAGGAAAAATGGGGGAACAAAACGTAATTTTGAAAGATGGGTCAAAGAGTGCTTTGTTTAGCTTTAGTTGTAGAGGGAAAGATCTGTTGTCATCTGGGAAACAGATATCCCATAACAATCCACAAGTTCGTGATGTCGGCCGTAAAACTTCTGTAGTTATGACTTTAAGTTTTTGGTATCGTACCCTTGCTTAAGTAGTCTATTTGTAAGCAACTGGGCTCTATCAAGGAAGTCAGTGTAACGACCACAAGCCCTTGAGTAGCGAATGAGTTGTGAGATGTAAACTACATATGCTGGAGCTTTTGGAATGTTGCTACAAAGAAAAGAGAAGTTGACTATTGGAAAAGTGAAGTCATTACGTTTGTCATACAACCTAGTTTGTAATGTAAGTCTGTTGTGAATTTCAAGATGAAGGTCAAGGGACGAGGCCGATATGGGAGTATCTATAGTATCCTTAATTTCAAGCTCTTTTCAAAAAAAATGGGTTGACTAGCAGGGTTTTCACACATATGAACACCACCTATTGGCTAGAAAGTTCCCCCCAAAATTGTCGCTAGTTTTATTTGACAAATTAAGCCGGGTTCTGTTGACTCATTTCTCCGTAAGCAACATTGACATTGTTCAAAGGTGCCGCTTGTCTCTCCTGTTCAACAGGCTGTTGGGCTGGAATAACTGGATTAGTCTCAGGGCCATGTGGACCCATCTGCACCTCCCTCACCTGATCTTGATATTGATCAGTCCTTCTGGGTTCATTATCCTCAGTGGCAAGCTGTCGATTTCTGTTTGTTTCATTCTCCACACGCTGAAAATCATTTCTTTGGCGTGGCGCAGCATGCTCCATCTCAGGTGGATTTTAAGGCCCATGTGACTGTTTTGTCCGCTTTGACGTGCTCGCCGTCGATGCTGCAACTTTTGTTGAGGGATTTCACTAGCGCTTTTGAGGTTTCATGGTTTTAGATGACCAGATGGCAATGGATTTCAAGATTTCAAAAACGTGTGATGTCTGATGGCTAGCACAAATGTGGTTTTATGAATGTAAAATTTGAAAGTATGACTGGACGACTAAGATTTTCCGGATTGTATCGCTTGCATTTGTTACCACTGGGTCGATGCCACTGCTGGTGGACTGTTAGTCCCCGAAGGCATTCACAATCCCAGTAGTCAGTATTCCGGTGCTGACCCGAAAGCTGATTCTACTTGGAACCTTACAATATCTAAATTTTTGTAAATTTTGTTGAAAACTAAGGAGTATCTCACTCATACAAATCTTTGTCCTTAGCTGATTTTGACTTCACATTTAGATCATATTGGTTATCTGTTCTCTATCAGTTTTTAAACATCTTTGAGTTTATTGTCTTCCAATCGTTTAGATTTTATCTGCACTGAAGGGACATAAGTTGTCGAAATGCGCATATGCAGAATTTGAATTCACAGTAACTTCGGTATTTAGTCATATTCATTAAATCTGTTTATCCTTAGTGATAAACATTATTAAAAATGAAGGTCATTCTTTAGAAGACCATTTAAAGCATATTCAGACTGTTTTCGATCGTTTGAGACAACATAACTTAAAAATAAAGCTAAAGAAATGTGATTTTCTAAATACTAAAACAGCTGACCCTAAAAAGGTCGTAGCTATCAAAAAGCTCAAACCACCGACTAATATTAAAGAAGCTCGATCTATATTAGGTTCGTCTTCATATTATAAAAAAAATTATTCAAAAATTCTCAGAAATAGCTGTACCTGTTATTCATTGGACTAGAAAATATGCAAAAATATAATTAGACAACTTTACCACTTTTGGCATACCCTGAAAAGAATAAACACTTTTATTTGTATACAGATGCGTACGACAAAGCCATTGGGGCATGTTTGACTCAAAAGTGTGATGAAACTGATGCAGGAAAACCTATCTTTTCTCATCTCATAGACTGAGTGACACATAAACTAGGTGGTCTACCATAGAGAAAGAAGCGTATGCTATTCACTACGCATTACAAAAACTTGACCACTATTTACATGGAACAAAATTATCAATCAGAACTTACCATAAACCGTTGAAATATATATATTGGAATTTCCAATGCAAAATCGAAAAATACAAATGTGGGCTCTTCAGATCACGGGATACAATTGTAATTTTGAATATGTCAAAGTGGTTTCTAATTATTGTACTGACATACTTTCCCGTACTAATAATGATCTTAAGAGAAGTACTAAAGATAAAAATGTAGGACCAGACAAAAGTAACAAAGCTTATCAGATAAGAGCAATTAATTCAAACAGGTTTAATGTTAAGGAATTTGCTAGTTGTCAGCTAAACGATGATAAGGATTAACCTGATCCAATTAATCATACTTATAAAGAATTTGATATGATTGATGACCAACAAAAAGATGCGGAAATTTCTGAAATCAAACACATTTTTTTTATTTGGAAAAGAGAATAAAAAAGTCCAAAATTAATCAATTCTTACAAATGACGTAGTTTATTATATCGCACAACCGGACGATGCAACATAACTTAGATTGTATATCTCAAAACATTTAAAAGAGGCAGTAATGAAAGACTATCATGAAGCACATCACATGGGTGTTGATAATACATATGATCTAATCCGCCAAAACTATTATCGGAAAAATCTTTTTAAAGAAACCAATAACTTTGTGTCCACTTGTGTTACCTGTCAACAAAGAAAATTTCAAAAACTTAAAGCTTGAATACAGGAAACCGATTTTCCACCTGACCCGTTTGCTAAAGTGGGTATCGATCTATCTGGTCCATATCCGCAATCATTATCAGGAAATATATATATTGTTGGTTTTATTGATCTTCATAGTGGTTGGCCAGAAGCTTTTGCTGTGCCCGATAAATCTTTAGACCAAATATGTCCATTACTAATTGATGAAATCTTTCCTAGGCATGGCCAAGTCCTGGAATGAATTAGTGATACAGGTACATAGAACATTAATTATAAGGTCAGGGAAACTTTAGAGGCTTTAAGTGTGCATCATGTTCGCACATCCTTTTACCACCCACAAAGAAATGCTAAAATTGAACGATTTCACCGAATATTACATGTTGTTTTAGCTAAGAAACTAAACGATAACCTTGAAATATGGGAGTTATCTTAAATTCTAACATGGCTCTAGTTAATCGTCAACCAGTATAATACTCGATAACCATATATTTCGCACATGCGCAAATGGTATTGGAATATGAGTAAACGGGACGAAAAATAACAATGTTTTATTTTTTTTTCGTCTCAGTTCATGAAGGAAATTTTGATTTAGAACACTTTCCAACTAAATCATGCCATTCAGACACGTAAATGTGTATTGTTTGGGTTTATGATTTCAATTCTGAACTTCCATCTGTTTGAAAACGTCAGATTGTGTATTGTGACGTCATCGACACAGACAGCAATGGAGGCGAGAAATCCACCTTCTCTTAGGTCGTTTCAGAATGGAAAATTTAATTTTTTGTCATATTAGAATCGAAATAATTCATGGCAGGTATATGGTTATTGTCATTTAACCATGGGCTTGGTCTTTATATTCGTAAATTTAACCCCTCACTAACGCTCTGTGTTAAATTCGAATATAAAGGCCCAGCCCATGGTTATATTTCCAATAACCATATACATGCCATGAATTATTTCTTAAATCAAATCTTAGCAGCAATTCGGTTTAACATTAGTGAATCCACAAAATATTCACCATTTTTCTTGTTGTACAAACGTGATGTTGAATTACCTGTTGACAATTTATTAAAACCTCGTCGTTAGTATGCTGGTGAAAATTTACATAATATAGCTTAGAACAACAGCATAAATCTTTTTCTTTTGGTACATATATAGTCACTTCAAGAAAGAAAAGAAGCGAAAACTTAAATATGCCCATAAAAACGCGCAAGATCAACAAAATTGCAAATCGGCGACCCCTTTTGCTATAAAAATCATAGAAAATCTTCAAAATAACAAAAACATGGATACCATATTATCGCATCATCGATCAAATAACTCCTGTAACTGTTATTATCAGAAATTAGTTATACGGTAAGACAGTCCAATCTCATGTTGAACACTTACGTTAAGCAAAACTTGACATGGAAATTCCTGCTGACCAGTTTCGTTATTTACGCAAAGCGGCCTATGTTGTTCCAACTACTGGCGAATACAATACTGACTCGGATTCAGACAATGAGTCTCCTCTCCCAAAAATTATTAGGAAATAAAGAAGAGACCGAAATGATAGTTCTGATGAGGAAAATATTATTATCTTGTCGATTAAAACAAAAACAAATAATTAAACAGCAACAATCAAAACCAGATTCAGATAGCGAATCCGGTGAAAATATGTCAAATGAAATGTCTTCTGACGAAAATAATAATGCGTCTGGTAACGATTTTTTTTTTTATTATTATCAAGATGAGGATGATATGGATATAGAAATAACTCTAAAAACACCTTAAAGTAAGGCAAGAAAACTTACACATAACCAACGTAAACCTGATAGGAACGAAAAAAAATCAAAGATTTGTTAAAAGTTTGACAAATATTGGAGGTAGAGAGATGTATTGAAATGCTTCCATTAATTTATGATTGTACTTAAGATTTTTATTCGTATCATGGGAACAGGGGTCTCTGAGCATAAGTTATATATTGTACAATTTTTCTCAATACGTTTTAATTCATTCATTCAGTATGTAAGTGTAATTAGGTTTATTACAGTATATTGTGCAATTGCCAGAATTTGTCTGACTTGCCGGTATGTGTAGTCATCTTAATGATAATCATCATTTATTTTATTTTTGTAGAAATCAAACTATGGAGCAAGGCAAACCAAAAACCGTGGAGGATGACTTAAAGGTGCAAGTTTTATGCAGAAAAATGTTGTTTTTTAAAAATTAAACGATTTCTTTTACCTTTTGGTCACGATGGCTTATTACATTTGTCATAAAATTTGATGAATATTTTAATTGTATTATTTTATTCAAAAGATTGAACGTGATGTAAATACTACATTGCTCATATCTCGAGAAGTAAATTATGAGCATAAAAAAATTCAATACAGCATCAATTTGTTAAATACTTTAGAAATGTCAATTTAGAAACCAATGCCCTTAAAGACATGTACTATGGTATTGTCCAAACAATAGGAGAATATTAATCACTTCGAAAAAGGGGCAAAAAGTCATTAATTCCAATAGTGGGAAAGGCGTTGAATTTCCTTTTGGAACACTTTCAGAAAACGATTGAGACTCTATTCAGAGAAATGCACACACTCTTGCTAAAAACCAAAAAGATAGAGTGCATGTCCGAAATGGCAGTCTTAGCATTCCAGATATTTCTAGAAAACAGATTAAAGAAAATAAAAATTATATCAATAAACTATTTGGTGATTTGCATAATATTGATAGTAAACTGAATGCCTTAGTACACGAGTAAAATATCAAAATTACTAAGCCGAAGGATTTTGTCTAAGTTTACCTTCAGTTAGATCTTATGTTGGAGCATTTCCCACAATTGACACAAATACCTATGTACGATTTACAACACCTCTTGCTGCAACTTAACATGCTCTCGTTGGGTCATTTATCGCCTGGTATAATTTCTACAAGGGAATTAAAAGCTATTCTGTCAGAAATACAGAATAAACTACCTCTCACTACTAGGCTGCCCAAAGACATTCAGAATAGATTATTGGAATTTTTTTTGAAATTCCTTACGTGTACTCCACTTTATACCGACAATAAAATAGTTATTGTAATTTCAATCCCTTTATTCGATCAAAGTGATTATTTTGAAATATACCGTGCACTCAACTTACCTGTTCCACTTCGAACACAGCCTGATAACATGCCAAACAGTCAGTCTGATAACATGCCAAATACTCAGTCCGATAACATGCCAAATACTGAACCTGATAACATGCCAAATAATAGTTACAATGTTGTTGCTGTGTCTCAATTACAAGCAGCAGCAATAGCCATAAATAAAGAATGTACAAAATTTGTATTTATGTCTAATTGAGAAGCGGTTCAATACAACAATCCAGTTTTCTTCCGATTTCTTCTCTTTCTTCCACTTATCATAAAATTATCTTGTTTAGGTCGTCTTTTGTTGCCCGACACGAGGCCTCCGGTGCCGGCCTCCTTTAGTTGAAAGTACTCTTTTCTTCAAAACCTCTACGGTCACTCTGCTGGTACTGGACATTCTGTAGACGGTTCCTTAACATGTGGGGTCTTCCTCTTCCAAGCCATGCTCCACGGTGATAGGACTGCGCTTGTGTTTCTATCCCGGTTTCGCGTGCATAATTCATGGGCCCTCTGAATTTATTAAAATTTCTATCCGGATTTACATATGTCTGTATCGCTGAATTCTTCCCCCTTGCTTATCTTCAACTTCATACATGGGTCGCTCTGCAGGCTTGGTCTCTATCAAGATCCTTTTTCTCCTGTCCTAAAGCATTCCTCCTGCATTGCGCTTCTTGCAATGACATTACAGCTAAGCGAGATTCTTCGGAATGTCTTGATTTATCGGGCAACGATTTTATGGCATTTTTTTTATATTTCTGGGTTGTCAGGATATGCTCTTCTGTAGAGACCTTCTATGGCTTGGCCGAAATCCCTCTGGGATTCACCGGCTTGTCTTTTTTATATTGCGTATGTGACGTATTTTTCCTTCATCACAGTGTGTCCAAAAAGCTCCTCCATTTTCTTCTTCTGTCTGTCACAATTTTTCTGATTTACTAATGGCATCCCATAGGAATGTTTATGCTTGGCCAAGATAGTGCTCAATAAAACTGTACGGCCTTTTCTAGATTCCACATATTCAATTCAGATATGATCTCGAAATACTGAATAAATTCATTCCATACATCTATATTGGTTCCAGAAAATGTCCATCTTACAGAATATTAATTTGTAAAACGCAAGTTTACATCTTTTGATTTGCATTGTAGCGGTCTCACGTCCTTGTTTTGTCTTTGTTTTTATCTGTTACCGTTTTTGTCATGTCTTTGGACTTCGATTTTTGTAGTCATCGCTTCCCTTGTTCCTTCGGTATTCTACTGCCGTTGTTTTTGATCCATACTAACAGGAGTGGGAACGGAATTGGCATCTATATCGGGTGATACAACTGCTCATACAGACGACGGACACTTAGTGACTCGCTGTTCAGGACCTTTCCAACTGAGTAATGTTGGTAGCTCTGGAAAGTCTTGTTTTTTTACAATTCTTAATTTTTATTTCCTTTTCAAACATTTCATATACATATAAAGACGCAAAAGAAAAAATACAAAACAAAAAAGAAGAAAAAGAAAAATAATAATAATTATAATAACATAATAGAATAATAGTAATTAATAAGGATGTTCAAGAATGTAAAAAAAACACTTAGCAGGTAGTACAAGACAAATCATAAAATAAAATGAAATTCCAAATATATGCTTTTAATTCAAAAGTATCTTTTTTTTATTTTTACAAGTATTTTGATTTCTGTTTTATTGACCTCCAGCCATGACATTTTGTGAAGAGAATAAATCAACAAATAGCAATAATGTATAAGCGAGCAAACTATGCTATAAGGGGAGACGAATAAAAAACAATAGAAACAAGAATTATAATTATACATGTGCTAATATATAATATTTAAAATTATACAATAATGGCTTGGTGCATTCAAACAATGTCCTCACCCCTACCTGAATGCACATCAAGCTCTTAATTATATGGAATATTTAAAAAAGGAAATGGGGTAAATGTCAAGGAGACAACATCCCATATCCAGGTTAAAACGACCAAAAAAAAACACATATATAGTTTATCTCCCCTTAAACAAGTATTTGTTTGATACATTCCTATTTTTTATATCTTTGTCCCCAATTGCAGGTGAATAGAAGAAAACAAAAGACATTTTTTTCAATATTATAAACATTCTTTAACATATTTAAAGCACCAATTATCATAAGTTGAGAAGAATTCATTCTACATGTATATATATAGTATTTTAATACAATAAAGATGAACAACCTTTCAAATCTCTTGTCAGTAATAAACTCATTATTTTTCAGTTTAAAATTTTACATAGAATACTCGGCACAAATTCGCTTTTGTATAAATTTAAATTGAAAGAAACACATTTATGTAGTTTCTTTAACGAAATAAAAGAGTCTGTCTCTCATGTTTTTTTGGAATGTAATATTATAAAAAAGTTTTGGGTTTGAGATCAACCAATTTTTTATGAACATGTGTCATTTCCGACTTCCTTTGTCTGCACAGGATGTTTTGATTGGTTCATCTCTATATACTAAGTCAGAGAGAGGTAAAGATAAGCTGATATCCGATTTGGTAGAAACATCGTCTCTTTCCAAAAACCCCAGGTCCACTCTCTTTGTTCCATTCCATTCTGTCAATTCTGCATATCGTCCTCACCTAATGGCATCTTCAGGGGAGTTTGATACATCGGCAAACGAATACCAAAGCAAGAACAAGGAAAGGGGAAATTCTAAAATCATAAATCCAAAATCATGGCAATTCACAGCAACACGAACTGAGACAGTATGACAAAGACAAAACAAATAAACAAAAATGAACAAGAACGCCACAAAACTAAAGCACTAGCAGTGTGAACAACTATAAAAACTGAGGTATCATCAGGTGCTCCGGAAGGGTAAGCATGATCTGCTCCACATGTGGCACCATGACAATATCCTTTTTAGTTGGTTGTCTCATCTAAGTTGATGTGGTTAGCTTAGTTTTGTTCATAGCTTTCTGAACTATATCTGCCTTTCTGGCCTGGCATGACTAATCCGAAGCTTCCTCTGCTCTGCCTTTAAAAGTTAACTTAAGTTGTTTCGATATCTCTGATTGGTCGGTTACTATTGGTCAGAAGGAGTTTGATTGGTTGATTTTTTTCTGCATTCTGCTTGGTAATTCTATGGCAAATTGAGGTTTCAGGTCGGCTGAAATCCCCGCAATTTGATTGGTTAGTATTTCGTACACCTTCAATCCGTTTTGTCCAAAACATACATCCGTTTTAACGTTACAATAATTGTATCTAAATTATATTCCTTTATTTAAATGTTTTTTTTTTATATTTTTAACTCTAATCGGCTATTGTTTTATCTTTAATACGCTCACACGACTCACGAGTTGCTAACGAACTCATTTCAGTATTCGATGGTGGTGATGGTGGTGGGATGATAGGCTATTGTGGTGGCTGTGGTGGTGATGGAAGTGGTGGTGTTGAAAGTGGTTATCGAGGTGGTTTGGCTCTTTAATGGATGTATGGGCGACAATTATGTTGATGAACTTCTCCAGAAATGGAAATACTACTCATTACTGTTCACATGACACACGAATATGTTCACACGACTCATGAGTTGCTCATGAGTATGTTTTTAGCTGTAACCCCGTTCTAATATCAGTATTCGATGGTGGTGGTGGTGGTAGTGTTGGGATGATAGGTAATTTTGGCGGAGGTGGAAGTGTGATAGGGGTAAAAGCGGTGATCAGATTAAACCCTAATCATTTTCATATCATCTAATCTTAAAACTAATCCTTGCGTTAACTCTAACCGTAACCCTTACCCTATCTATAATCTAACCATAACCCTATTTATAATATTACCCTAACAATTACAATACTCTAACCCTAACCCAATATATAATCTTACCCTAACCATTACCCTAGCACAAACACTAACCCTAACAATTGTAGAAGTAATAAGCATTTGATAAATTCATTATTTGTTCATTATTTCCCTTTCCTTTCCCACCAAAACCCACCACCACCACCACCACCCCCAGAGTAGCCATAAAAGCACCACTAGCAGCAACAGCAGAAGCCCCATCACCCTAGCGTAGCAGCATCAGCATAATAGTGTAATGAGCACGCGAACAAAGCCAAAAACGTATAGTGTAATGAGCACGCGAACACAGCCAAAAACGTACTCGTCAGGGGCTCATGAGTCGTGTTAGCATACTCGTGAACATAATCATAAGCTCGTAAGCAGCTTTAGTTAATCAAAAGTAATCTCCCCCTTCGGATGCGGACATAAAATAAGACACCCACATAGCTACAAAAAGAAAATTACCTCCCTTTACGAACGCGGACGTAATAGAAAACGCCCTCAGAAATAAAATACAATGACAGCTGCCAAAGACACCCGAACGACCATGCCGAGTCGTTCTACTTGGGAAAAACCCGACATCCTGTCAAAATGGCGGTCTACAAGAGATACACACCTAATTCTGGACTGTCAGGGACACAACCACTTCTGGTCGCATTGTACTTATGTTATACGTGACTTTTGCGGGGTCACGTGTTGTTCAAACACGTCATCCCCGGTTAAAATGACTGCATAGGGTTTAAAATAGGGCCACTGCCGGTCTACACCTGGGGACATGCTCACTTCTGGCCTCGCATGCGTGCTCCAATATCTTCCCATAACACTCCTGCGGCTTTGCGTTTTGTTCTTACACGTCATTTCCGGTAAAATGGCCGAATAGGGCTTCGTGTTCCAGTCATGTGACTTCTGTTTCCGGTCATGTGACTTAATTTCCGATCTAAGTCACTTCTGCTGACGTCACTTCAGGACTACGTCACTTCCGGTGACATTACTTCTGCTGATCCACCAAATTACATGCGCGGTGAAACCCATATTCTATTCCGGGTCAGATTGGTAATTCATATGTGAATGCTTGACTATAAGGGATGCGTTTTTGGTAGCAGGACAACTTGCCCTGCTGCCAACTCCCCCCTGTCCGAATCGCCCCCATTTTCTACAAACTCGTCCCACAAAAACATTCAAACCCTTTCCACTATTTTTGGCCTTAGTTTACTTTCGGGATACCAATATTTAAGGTTGGTGATTTTTAAGCAATTACCTTGGTTGGTTTTGTTAGGACTACATGGTTAAGGTTATGGGTATTTTTAAGGCCTGAGATCTGGCTAGGGTTAGAGATAGGGTCAGAGTTAGAGTAAAAGATGGGGTTAGGGTAAGGTTAGGATTAGGGTTGGAGATGTTAGGTTAAGGTTAGAGATTTGATACTGGACAAACACCAATTGATTGCTAATGCAGCTCCTGCTTTTAAAAAAGGCTGTTAATTACAGGCCAATATCAATTATTTGCATATGTTGGAAGTTAATGGAACATGACGTTACAAATCACATCATGACACATCTTGAAGAAAATAAAATACACTATGAACTCCAACACGGCTTCCGTCACTCCAGATCTTGCGAAACTCAACTACTTTCATTCATTCAAGAACTTTCCGAATCTGATAATAAAGGCATTCAAACAAACCTCATTATCATGAATTTTGCAAAAGCATTTGATAAATTTCACGTCACAGATTATTATGCAAACTACAGTATGATGGTATTGTGACAGAAACACCTTTCGTGTACTTACAAGTGTCGCAGTGATGCATGACGCGTAGGAATACAGAATACAGAACTACGCCGGAAGTGGGACCCCTGCACGGACTGGCTAGATCGCACCCCAAATTGCTGCATTGCGCACAGTTGATTGTGAACTTCCAAGGAATACAGACGCACTGCCAAGTTGCTGTTCTTAGTATTCCAGGCAGTGCGAGTTTACACCAGGTAATAATGGTTTAATTGGTATTAGACCTTGTGTAATTATATCACGAGGCCATTTTTCTGACATTGGTGTCAGGAAGTAAAGAAATTCGCCTGACAATTTGTCGTCTGTCGAATTTGTATTTTGACAGATTTTGGCGGGTTTGCCCACGTGGTTGACCATTTTCATTTCATCGAGTGTGAATTTTTCGATGACGTGATTTATTTATTTCATACTCATTTGTTCAACTGTCATTTCATCGGGTGTGAATTATTCGGTGACGTGATTTACTTATTTATTTATTTCATACCTACGTGGATTGAAGTTTTTTGTGTCAATTTACGTGTTTTTCATCGGGTGTGAATATTTATTACTCGGTGATATTTTTCATTGATTTTTCAACCACTTGTATGGCAATTTTTGGTTGAAATATTTTGCCCTGCACACAATAAAATTGTTTGCACACACAAAACAAATTGTATAAA
This sequence comes from Modiolus philippinarum, assembly GCA_002080025.1. NCBI lineage: Eukaryota > Metazoa > Mollusca > Bivalvia > Mytilida > Modiolidae > Modiolus > Modiolus philippinarum. Next base: position 21,450 of record MJUU01008937.1, read on the forward strand.
CCAATTGCCCATTTTTCCATGTGAGTTTTTCATGTGGTTTAGCATGGAAAAATTTTGATTAAAATATTGATATTTTGTCAGTAAATATATTGTCACTTGTTGACAATATTTGCTGATATTTACTGATTATTTTACGGGAGTTGTTATTTATTCCGCGTTCCGCAAGAATTTGAACTGCACAATTGCCGCACAATTTCAAAATGCCCAGCCCAATTTTCATTTGAGCATTACACAGTTATAAACTTGAGTGAAGGACTATTTTTAGCATTATTTGGTGAATTTTGATATTTAATACTGCTCGTAATTTACCAAATTTCATTTTCATACATATTTTGGACATTTTGGACATTTTTTCAAAATTATTTCAATTATTTAATGTGTTTTCACTCTCGTGGTTAAGATGTTAAGGACAGTTAGGCATTTTTGACAGTGTTGTGAAGGCGACCGCTTTCCCACTGTTCGAAAATCATACATACACGCATACATTTGCATTACAGTGAAATAACTCTAACATTCTACTTTTTGACCTCACAAGTTGGAATAAAATAGTTAAGTTGAATTTTTGGACAATTAAATCGGGTTTTTGATATTTTCCGATAAATAAACATAGAATTTTAAAATTATCCCTGTTGTCATGGACAGCCATGGCAACTTACAGTAATGATTATTAAGACTTAATAATCGTTACTAAAAGGGGAGATAACTCACAGAATTAAAACAAATTAACCGTTGTTACTACCAAAGGGAGATAAATCCCACAAACATAACAAGTTTACTGTTTTCATACTTAAATAGGACATAAATAGGTTAAACATTTAAATATGTCTTATTAAAATTTCATTTTTGGTTTGCATTATTGAAATATTTTTCATTTTTGATCTACATTTTTGATTATCAAAATAGTTTTCATTTTTTGTCAATAATTTTTCATCAGTGAAGTACTTTTTTCATTTTTGACTAACAGTTTTGTTTGATTAGTGAAATATTTTCATTTTCATTGTAAATTTTTTCATATTTTCTATATTTCACTAAATTTTTGATATTATTTTTTGAATTTTATTGTTTATATTTATTTTGATATAAACAAAGACAAACATCATATCTAGAGACATTGATTAAAACAATTAAGCTATTAGGATATTATTTATATAGCGCAGGTATTCATTGCCTTATAAATAGTATATGAAACATAAATTTTTGTTCAATCATAGGCTATAAGGATATTATTTATACAGTGCAGGTATCCCTTGCCATATAGATAATATATTTAAACATCAAATTAAATTTAAATAAATTTTAATAAATTTATAACATCAAATTAAAATAATGTCGGCCATAAATATTAACACAGCTAGTTTTGAAGAACTTCAGACAATCAGGGACATAGGCAGTGCTAGAGCCCAAGCTATTATAGATGCTAGACAAAAAGGTCCACTCACTATAGAGTCCATAAAACAGATTGAGTAAATATCGTCACATATCTGGGACCCACCATTGTTTATGTCAAAGAAAATAACTTTTGCTTTACCGGAAGAACCAGAACCGGAAAAAGACGATCCAGAACAACTAAACAAGCTTATTAATAAGTACAAGTCTGAAATTCTCATCTTAGAACAAGCAGCAAAGGTGACCATAAACCAAGATCTGAAGCGACAAAAACAATCATATGAAACAACAATACAAGAGCTACAACAAGAGAATGCAACGCTGGTTCATCAATCACAGCTCACAGAAGACAAAAATAGGGACATAGAAACATATATAGACCAATTGAAAGCTGAACATGAAAAAGAGGAAAGAAACCTACATTCAGGATTTAAAGAAGAACTAAAGAAAAACCAGGAAGCATATGAACTTGAACTGGAGGCATGCAAAAATACTATACAGGGACTAGAAAAAGATATCCTAATTCTGAGGGAAGAGAAGACTGACATCCTTGGAAAATTGGAGGTACAGAGTACTACAATTTTAACAGCAGAAGATTTGAATGACAAACTGAAAGAGGACAATAGGGAACTCATCAATAGAGTCCACAATCTCATGGATAAAGTACAGGAACAGGATGCGGATGTAGACCAGGCCAGAGAGTACAAAGGTCGTACAGCAAAAACTATGGAGGACCTAGATCAACAAATAAAAACACTAAAACTGGAACTCCAACATGTTAAAACGACCAAGACCATATATTCCCTCGCTCCAAAGAACATTCACACAAAGACAACCTCAAGTACTACAACTGCAGAGGAAGAGCCTAAAAAGTCAGACAGAACAGAATCGTCAGTTGCATCCAAAATACCAAGTTTCAAGATAGATCCCCACAATTTCCAAAGTTATCCACCTTTGATGGGAGTACAGATTGGAAGTCGTACCATCTTCAATTTATCCACACAGCAAAAAGATTCGAATGGGACGAGCAGCAGAAACTTGACAACTTCCTACTCTGTCTAAGAACCAAAGCACTTAAGTTCTTCAGCACCAGACCTTCTTCTGTCCAAAAGAACTTTGAAGAACTAATGGATAAATTCAACAAAAGATTTGGCAATAAGGAGTTGCTCCACTCCATTAGAAGGCAACTACAAGACTCCAAACAAAAACCATAAAAGACGATTGGGGAATTTGCAGAAAGGGTGCAGGAAATGGCAACAGACGGATATGTAGGAGCCTCAGAAGAAATAGTTGAAATGGTGGCAACAGAGGCGTTCCTAAAAGGCTGCAGAGATAAACAATCCGCCCTTCTTGCAATGGACAAGGAACCAGTCAGAATAGATGTGGCCATACAATATGTAAAATCAGCAATACATAACAAAAAATTGTTATTGGGCCAAAAGAGACCAGAAGTAAGAAAAGTCCAGTTTCAGGATGAAATTGACTCATCAGATACAGATACGGACACCGAGGCCAGTGTGAGACAACTAAGTAAAGAAAAGAAAGAGAAAGGTAAAAATGTTTCATGGAGACAGAAATTAGAGACCAGGGTAGAGAAAACAGAGAAAGACATCAGTAGTATTAAAAGTGATGTAAGTAAAATTCTCGACTTGGTATCATCACAGAAACGCAATACAGCTTCATCAACTGATAGGAATCGATCCAGATCTCCATCACCTAGAAGCCCGGTTAGGAAACCACCAGTTTGCTATGCTTGTGAGAAGCCAGGACACTACAGCACTCACTGTCCTAATAAGAGAGGATTGTCTCCACCTCCAGCCAAGCAGTTAAACGAGAAGGGGTCTCGGAATTAGGCCGTTCACAGACCCATCCAGATCATACAGGCCGACCACCACCCAAACCACCAGAACCAAGAATCAAGAACCACCAGAATCAAGATTTCAATCAAGATCAGGCTAAACCATCTTTTTGGTCTAGCGTCGGTGCCCCTGACCTGGCTGCTGAGGATAACCAACATCAAAACAGTAGTTCTAAAGAAACAAACAGTAAGAAAAAAGGGATAAGAGAGGTAGTTGTGACAGATAAGCCTACTGAAATCAACCTAATCCTACCTATAAAGATAAATGGTATTCCAGTAGAAGCCGTGCTCGGTACAGGAGCTCAAATTACAGTGGTGAGTGAAACTTTCGCCAAGCAACTCCAGATTCCAGAATCAGCAAGAACTCCAACACACCTAAAAGGGGCTGATGAAAACGGAATAGAAGCCTGGGAAGCAGGGAAAGTTCAAATTATGATAGGCAAGACAGAGACCAAATGGCGGCTCATAGTAGCCAAAATTACTGATACTGTTATCATAGGTTTAGACCTACTCTACCACCTCCATGCAGTCATCGACCTATCCAAATATATCATCAAGATTGGAAAGGAGAAGCTTGTGGCTAAATACATAAAGGTTGGAGACCAACGTTCTACCATAAGAAAAATACAGATGGAGAAAAGAATGGGTATCCCCCTATGTCATCTGTCCAGTTTTCAACAAAAATAGAAAAAGGACCTAAAGAAGACATTTGTATTCAACCTAGAGATTGAAGGGACTGGTAATTTCTTATTCAATAGTTTCAGCCCAAGATACAGTCCCAATTGCAGTAAAGAACCAACTGATAACTTCATCACTCTTCCAAAGAATGTTCTCATTGGTACTGGTAGAACGGCTGAAGAAATTGGCCATATCAAGTCAACAGATCATCCAACGGTTAGACAAATCCAGGAAAAACCGTCCTCTGAGGATACAACTACCAAGGTACCACTTCATCTCCAAGATCTGCTGAATAGATCAAAACAACATCGGAACGAAGACCAAGTCCAACAATTATCTGCTCTTCTTCACAAATTCCAAGCAACGTTCTCAGTAGACGATATGGATATTGGTCATTTCACAACAATTGAGCACCGCATTGACACCTGTGATGCTTTACCAACAAAGGAAGGCTTAAGAAGGACATCTTTAGGATTTGAGAAAGAGGAGGAAGAACACCTCAAAGATTTGTTAGCGAAGAGAGTCATACAACCGTCATCTTCAGAATGGGCTGCTGCACCAGTTATCTGTCGCAAGAAAGATGGGAAGATACGCTACTGTATAGATTACAGAAAGCTAAACAAAGTCACCAGAACGGATGCTTTTCCTCTCCCTAGAATCGAGTCCTGCATTGACCAACTAAGAGCACCAAGTTTATGTCCTGTCTTGACATGTCTTCTGGATATTATCAGTTTCAGATCCATAAAGATGACAGACATAAAACAGCCTTTATCACCAAGTATGGGCTATTTGAACATGTTCGACTCAGCTTTGGCCTTTGTAACAGCCCTGTATTTTTCCAGAGAGTCATGCAATTAATTATGACTGGTTTAACATGGTCGCAATGTCTGGCTTATCTAGACGATATAATTGTCCTTGGTAAAAGCTTTGAAATCATCTTAAAAATTTAGATGCAGTTATTCAACGTTTAAAAGATAATAACCTCAAATTGAAGCCTAAAAAGTGCTCAATGTTCCAAAAAGAAGTAGTCTACCTTGGTAAGCTCATTTCTGAAAAAGGCAACTCTATTAATCCTCAAAACATCGACACAATCAAGAAGTGGCCGCCTCCAAGAAATAAAAAAGATGTACAATCATTCCTTGGATTCGCCAACTATCATCGAGACCACATATCTAATCTAGCTGAAATTGCCTGTCCTCTTCATGATTTGACCAAAAATTCAACAACGTTTGAATGGTTAGACAGTCATCAATCTGCATTTCAAACAATCAAAGACTCCATTATTGAATCGGCAAAACTATCGTATCTATCACCAGATGACCTCTTCATTTTGGATACGGATGCCTCTGACAAAGCTGTTGCTGCTGAATTGCTCCAACTCCATGATGGGAAAGAATATGTTATTGCCTACGCCAGTAAAGTCCTAACTCCAGCTCAACGACGTTACTGCACTACAAGAAAAGAGCTGCTCGCTGTAATAACCTTCACTAGACAGTTCAGAAATTACCTCCTTGGAAGGCAGTTTGTCATCAGGACTGACCACCACAGCTTAGTTTGGCTTCTCCGCTTCAAAAATATTGGAGGCCAGCTTGCTCGCTGGATGGAAGAACTATCCCAGTACGATTTGGTCATTCAACATCGACCCGGGAAAAAACATGCTAATGCAGATAGCCTCAGTCGAATCCCTGATGAATTGGAACAATGTGACTACTACTATGCTGGCGCAGAACTCGAATCTCTACCTTGTTGGGGGTGCAAGTATTGTACCAGAGCCCAAAACCAATGGAAAAGCTTTGAAGACGACGTTGATGACATCATTCCACTTTCATTAAGATCTATTTCTCCAGGTAATGATCCAGAACCTGATATCAACTGGATGGGAGAACTTACACCTGACAAGATCAGAAAACACCAAGAGGACGATGCTGATTTGCAAATATTCTTGAAATGGCTAGAAACAAATAGAAATCCTTCATCTTTTGAGTTACAGTTATCCAGTGCTGCAGTTAAACATTGGTGGAATTGTAGAAACCAACTTAAGATTATTAATAGCTGTCTTTTTTATACTTTGGTAGACCCTCAAGGATCCAAACTACTCTTGGTACTACCTAGAACTCTTCAAGAAGAAGCTTTGAAGCTCTGTCATGATAATAAGACCTCTGGCCATTTCGGGATGGATAAGACTTTTTACAGATTAAGACAACGCTGTATTTGGTATAGAATGCGAACCGACACAGCTTTGTATGTAAAATCCTGTAAAAGCTGTAACCTTAGCAAATATGCCAACAGAAAAGCAAAAAGTGAACTGGGACGATACCATGCCGGTAACCCTATGGAAAGGGTGCATATGGACATCTTAGGACCCCTTCCCACAAACAAGACTGGCAACAAGTATATTCTCTCCATGATTGACCAATACACAAAATGGATTGAACTCTTCCCAATTCCAGACCAGCTTTCTGAGACAATCGCAAAAACTGCTATAGACAACTTCTTTTCTCGTTTCGGATGTCCACTGCAAATACATACAGACCAGGGCCGTAACTTTGATAGTCAACTCTTCCAAGATGTTTGTAAACTCCTTGAAATCACCAAGACCAGAACAACTCCCTATCGACCATGCTCCAATGGACAGGTAGAGAGATATAACACAGTCATTATGGGTGCAGTAAGATGCTATCTTCAAGGCAGACAGAGAGATTGGGACAACCATATTCAACTTCTTGCTGGCGCTATAAGATCAACGTTCAACAAAAGTACGGGTTTCACTCCAAACATGATGATGATTGGACGAGAAGTCATCCAACCAATAGATCTCGTCTTAGGCACATCTTCCATGAACTCCCAGAGACAAGAACTCAGTGAATTTGTTAAAAATATTAGAGACACTATGGAGAACGTCAACCAAATCGCTAGACAGAATCTCAAGCAGGTTCAAATTCGCCAGAAAAGAGATTATGAAGTAACAACCTTCCAGAAAACCTACAATGTTGGTGATGTCGTCTATAAGCTCAACCCAGCGACCAAAATAGGCCAAAGTAAGAAATTGAAACTCCAATGGCAGGGTCCCTATGTTATCACAGATGTCAAATCTCCTGTCCTGTACAAAATTAAGAATCGCACCAGAGAATTCGTCACCCATCATGATCAACTGAAACGCTGCAACGATAGAGATCTTCCAACTTGGGCCAAAAATCTAAGGCACAGTCTCCTTAACGAAGACACTATCCTAGAAGAAGATTTTGACCCAGATCTTTCTAATTTATTTGTAGATGAAACAACCAAGACAGACGATTCTACACAGGGTGATCAACAGCCGGGGGCATGCGTCGGTACCCCCGACCATGTTCCTGACTATGATCCCTACCCTATAATAACAGATCTGGATGATTTGCAGAACATTGATGATATGGACACAACATTTGCTTATGCGATAGACGAGGGCATAAGTGAGGAGGAAGAGCTTCCAGATGTATTAGGTGACAGTCCACAACAGATCCATCATTTTTCTGATTTAGATAATATTTCAGATAGTTTAGATAATACCTTGGCATATGCAGTCGGTGAAGAATTCACTGACACCGATCTATCTCCACAGGGAAGGAGAAGGAGGCCACCACGTTATCTGGAAGACTATGACACGTTTCCAGACTAACATGTTGTAAAAAGAAAAAGATAAAATTAGTTTTAATTCATAACTTATAAGTTTTTAAATAACCATTAACTCATTACTCGTCTCCAGTAGTCAATTAATTAACTCATACTAAAACTTGATTTTTGATTTTTCATAAATAGGTTAGGGGCCACGGGAGAATGCTCATGTTTATTCTCATGTTTAAAATCATCATTTCATTCTGTGCCACTTTTTTCAAGCACAGAAAAAAAGGGTTTTAACATAAAAAATAATAAAAAACAAAATAAAAATATTAATTGTATATAAAATTAACATAACCATACTTTTACCTTTTAACATTAAACTATTTTAAAACTATAAAGTCATACTTAAATAATAATAAAAAGTCTGACAGGTACTTATTTTTAACTACCTACAATGTATATATTTTTTAATATAACCCATAATTACAGGTCACGTACCATGGAGAGCTGTAATCCGGTATCATTTTTCATATTGTAGGCTAACATTTTATTTCATTTCAATTCATTTTTAGTGTTCATCATGGATTCCTTCGCAGAAGAAGTGGAGTTTAAAGACTACTGCCCCTGGCTAGAAGAAGATCAACAGTCCGGTGAGGACAACAGAGTGGTGATGTTTGGAGAAGGAAGCCAGTGGGTCGTAGTAGACGAAGTGGGAGGAAGTGATCCTGATGAACAGTCCGAGGAAGTTCAACCAGAGGACGTAGAGGCCGAAGACCACAAATCTAAGAGAAGAGTAAGGAAGCTTGCTTGTCCGGTTTGTGGAGAGCGTGTGTCACATTCTGCCAGACACGCTCTTGCTCGCCATCTGCCTTGGTTCTGGGGACAACCAACAGTCTGCTGGGAATGCAGGGACCAGCTCGTCTGCCTTCGTCCTCTACAGCTCCATCTTGAAGAGGACCACCCAGACCAAGTACAAACCATAGACAAGGCAATTCTTTCATAACTGGTAAAGGGTTTTCTACAATATCTGATGCAACTTCTACAGTTTTTCACTCTGGAGAAGATGCGAGACTCCCTGAACTACAATAAACCTCTGTATGATATCTGTAAGAGGAAGTTCCTCACCAATCCTGATTTGGACCTTTGTTGATCAGTGAACGAGGAGGAGCCTTTCCGAAGGAAACCAGTTTTTACTATCTTGGACCCCGACGGCAATTTTTCCATCTTTGCTCTGCTCCACTGGAGAGTGATTCTACACCTCTTAACAGGTTTGACGTTCGAACAGCAAGTGAGGAACTTTGACCTAGCTGATTTGGAGACTCCACCTGCTCCTGAAGCCTACAGTACAATACCATCTCCTGAGGCTGTCAGTGAGGCATCATCAGATGACCAGGGAATGGAGCTATCTCCATCTTCTCCAGATTCTGACAACTGCACAATTTCTTCAATCCAGATCGCTGATGCTCATCTTCATCTAGATCATCTCTTGAATCGCGTCGGTAACCCCGACCTTCAAGAGTTTGATCTATGCAACATCACACCATTGTTGAACACACAGCTCGCAATACTTATTTACAACTACTGCTTTCCCAGTTTATGGCCAAAGAGGGAGGATACATCCAAACTCATCTTATCTATACCACAACTATACTTCTCTTTTGGGATCCACCCTAAAACAACTCAGACAACCAGTGAAGAAATTCTGGACGAATATTTAGACACTTTAGAAGAAATTATTAAAACTAAACAAACCGTTGCTATTGGTGAATGTTGCCTGGATGCCACAAATACTTCAACCAAACTCAACTTAAAACGCCAAATTACATGCATCCAAAGACAACTTGAACTTGCCGTTTCAAGAAATTAACAGTAATTGTACACTGTAGAGGAGACACCACCCTCCATTTTCAACTTTTAGATTCCTTGCAGAAGATGTGTCCTGTGGATTATCCCATACATTGGCATTGTTTTTCCGGCATTCAGCACATTTACAGACAAGCCTCCAGTTACTTCACCAACATAGTTTTCGGCGTCACACCACACTTTTTTTTTTACAAACCTACAGTTTCATCATTTGTTCAAGCTAGCACCGCACAACATCTGGTACTCGAATCCGATTCACCATTCATCTATTATGAAAATCAACCAGGCACTCCATTCCACGTCAACTTCGTCGCAGAAAAGATTTCAAAAACCCTTGACCAATCCTTCAATGAGATTGTTCAACTTACAACTGCTAACGTCAAGAAGATTTATCAACCTTAATATTTCAACTTTAACATTTCAGCTGTAATCTCAACTGTAACTTCAACTTTATCAACGTCATCAAGTAATTCATCATGTATTATATTTGGTAAATATGTTATTTCATCGTATTTTAATATTTCATATACGGGATGTTATATGGAAGTAACCATGTCATACGGGAAGTATGCTTTTGGTATGCAGGCGACATATCAACTAATTTCTACAATTTTAAGAATTATATGATGACAACTATATATCAACTGTAATTTCAACACTGTAAACGCCTCTACGTCCTCATCAACACCAACTGCATAGTTTTTCCATCATCAAGTTTTGCCAGTCTATTGAGCTCAGCGTCGGTATCCGCGACCTAGTCTCTTTAGATGTGGGGATGGTGCTGTGCGGTATTTCAGTAACTTCATTAATCCATTGCTTTACTCATCTGAAGATTTCCATTTCCATTGCTCAACTTCCAGTAGCTTCATTAATCCACTGCTTTACTCATCTGAAGATTTCCATTGTTTAGCGAACAGATTGATGGTACCTGTTATATTTTCACAATATAACCACTCATTTATCCATATATCATCTTCATGCTTAATATGTATGCTCTGCTTGGTCACCAGGGTGTACATTGGTACCACTCACATTTAACTAGTTTATTCAGCCACTCAGGGCCATTCAACGTTTTAAAACTCAGGGCCAAACATCGTTATTCAACTACGCAGGGCCATTCAACGTTAACTACTCAGGGCCAAACATCATTATTCAACTACCCAGGGCCATTCAACGTAACTACTCAGGGCCAAACATCATTCAACTACTCATGGTCAATAAACTCTTAATTACTTAGGGCCAACCAACATTTAACTATACTCAGGGCCAATCAACTCTTAATTACTTAGGGCCAACCAACATTTAACTATACTCCACAACTACTCAGGGCCCACCATCATTCCACCAAATTCAACTACCCGGGGCCAACAACAAAAAGAAGATAATGGGGAAGAATGTCGCAGTGATGCATGACGCGTAGGAATACAGAATACAGAACTACGCCGGAAGTGGGACCCCTGCACGGACTGGCTAGATCGCACCCCAAATTGCTGCATTGCGCACAGTTGATTGTGAACTTCCAAGGAATACAGACGCACTGCCAAGTTGCTGTTCTTAGTATTCCAGGCAGTGCGAGTTTACACCAGGTAATAATGGTTTAATTGGTATTAGACCTTGTGTAATTATATCACGAGGCCATTTTTCTGACACAAGATTGTGGGAACCAGTTCAAAATTTGTGTACCCTACATTCAGATTCACAGCAAAGACCCAGGAAGATATTTGATTGGTTTATATTGTTGAAATTATTTCCAGACTGATGAATTATCCAAGTTTTTCAAGTTACGAAACGTTTTGATAAAGAGTATTTACATTGTGGGGAAAGAAACGCGTATTTGTATATAGAGTTATAAGTATTACATATTATATTGCTCCTATTTTTTGGAGAACCGAAAATAACCTGTCATACCTAGAAAATAAATACTTAGGTCTTAATATCCTGTCCACCCTATATTGCATAATAATAGACTCGTCTGGGAGTATATAAAGAAGCCAAATCCAGGTCTCATCGTCAGTGTGTTGACCATCGGTGAATGTGTAACATCGGATCTGTGTATATTAGGATTATTATTCTTTGGAAATAGTGATTCCATGTGATAAAGTGAATATTCTTTAATGTTCTATAATTCCGGAATCCAAATAATATCAAAGGATAAAGCAAATTGCGTGTTGTGCAATTGGCAACCACTGACCATTGTCTTGTCATATTGTAAAGTGAATGTCTAATGTTATTGTGAAGTGCGCTTTTGGAAACTGTAAATAACTTTGGTTGTTTGACATCTTGTGTTCTGTTTGATAAGTGATATTCCGCATTTTCGAGAGTGCATATTGCTTGTGGCAATTTGACAATGCATATTGCTTGTAGCAATTTGACAGTGCAATGTCATTTAATATGATACTGTATATACTGTATATAATATTTTGCAGTGTCTACAATACTGACCATGGTGTGAGGTTCCTCACTGTGTTGAAGACCATATGGTGACCCTAGATGTTTTGTTTTTTGTCGTTTTAACCTGGATATGGGATGTTGTCTCCTTGACATTTAACCCATTTCCTTTCTTTTTCACATTCAAATAACCTTATGTTTCATTGTGTTCAAATGAGGGTCAACTTGCTAGGTGATAGTAATTGATTATTTGAACTGTGCATTTTGACCTGGCAACTTGAATAGTGCAGTTTGCAATACTGTGTTTTTATATTGGTTAGAAGTTGCACAGAATCTCTTTGGATCATTTATAATGTTTTATATTAGTGAATCAGTCATTCTTCGGATTGTAAAATAGTGATATTTCGAAGTGTAATTTGACATAACCATTGTACTATGTGTCGTGTTATTTATCTTTGGACAGTGCTCATTGTGACTTTTGATTCAAGTGATTTTAAAGACAAAAATGATTATGCTTTACATGAAAATATGGAATTGTTTATGTATATTTTATAGATTTTAAGAATACAGTGCATAGTTTTAGTGATTATTTTTTTGTATATTTTAAAGTGCATTGTGTTAATTTGACGCTACGCAAGTGTTGAATTCTTTGTGGCAAATTGCTTGCATATTCTAGAAACGGGAATCCGGAGTTATTCTCTTTTGACCACTGTAGGTTCCTTTACACGTTACAAATTTGGTGGCACCGGTGGGATTCCCAAGTTTCTACCACTGATGCATTCTAATGTTCATTTTGATGTATGTGAATACCGTTTTGTATGATCATTTAGTACCGTATATGTCTAAGTTCTATGTGACAGTCCTTCGGATGAGACTATAAACCGAGGTCCAGTGTTCAGGTCCGTCACACCCTGTGCACGTTAAAGACCCCTCCTTGGTTCCTAGGAGCGGCTGCTGAGGCAAAATTTGTTAGGGATCCGAAATTTTATCTTTGGCAGTGACATTTCAAATTGCAGACGTTACTAGTTCTAAAGTTAGAATCGTGTTATATGTGATAAAAGAAACAAAGATAAAGGACATGGATAAATTCAAAATGCGTTTCGATGTAGTATTTCGAACAGTCAGAAGAATCCTACGTACTGTGTTTATGTTAAAGAAGATCATTCTAAATGTAATGTGGCTGAGGAAAATTTGGACATCTTGGTAGACTGAGAGTCTACGGGTAGTGCCTCTTGATGTCATCACAGTCGAACAGCGAACCCACGATTTGACCGTTACAGCTATTGTTTTCAAAACCACGAGGTCAGGGGAGATTATTAATTCGACATTGTTAGTATGGACATGGACATTTTAAGGGTAAATTTTTGAAGGTCACATCAGACACAAACCTTTTGGTTTGGAAGGGACATGAATTTTCCTGCAGGTCAAAAATTTGTATTCGAATGCCTCGCCCCATAATTTTTTTTTCATGCAGGAGCAACACAATAACAAATTCATTTGGAATTTTTCTTGCATGTGTGGAAAATATGCGCCATATTAATTTTTTTCCTTTTCTTTAATTCAGATAATAGTATACATGTACGTGCAAGTATGGCTGTAATCACTTTATGGTGTTAAATGCGAGAACAAAAAAATTAAGTAAATTTGGGAGGAGTGAACTTTCAAAAAAATTAAGGCTACTCATTTGAATCTAAAAGTTAAACACCATTTGATCGGGTTGAATACCACAATGTCCAAGAAAAATACATTTTTATCCATTTTCTTTTAATAATAACTGATGAATTGACATGGTACAAGATTGCTGGAATGTTTACATTTGACACTACAAAAGAATTAAACTATTACATCCGAGCTCGAAGTTAACAATCACAACTTGTGTATTGGAAATACATGTACATGATAATGGTTTCCATGAAAAACAGTACAGCCAGGCAGTTCTCTTGTAGCAAAGTGCAGAAGTAGTGCACAATGAAGAATTAAAAACAAATTTAAGACTTAATCAGAGATACTCTGGTAAGTTGATTAGAAATGTAACATTTAAATATTTTTTACTTTACTTGATATTTTCACTGAAGTGACATAAGTTGTCGAAATGGTAATAACAGTAGTTCAGTATTTATTTTCAGTACAAGTTTTTCAATGTACAAAGGTCATTTCCATACAATGAAAATATACAATAAATTAAAATTATTATGTTGTTTGTCAAAAGTTCAGCTAAATAAAAAAATGTTTATTTGCTGCAATCTGTCAGTCTGTTCATTCTTTCTAAATCTTTCTATTATAGTTCATCAACCTGAATTTTTTTATCTTCATAAAAATAACAATTTGTTTTTTCATTTTAATTATTATGTTAGAAATTATTTCAATGCTGTTCATGATTATTTATCACAAGAAGAGATATTCCCTTTGTGAAAATATGACATGACATCAATAAAATACAGTTGTAGATGGGGGGGGGTGTGGAATACAATTTTATTGGACAAACTTTGTTGTTTTCATGGTGTTGATAAATAATCACATGTTTTTGAATAGCACACAGCACCTACAATAAAGTTTGTATACCCAGCAGTATGATTATTTAAATGTCTCATGTTTAGTTTCGATTTTAATTTTAGAATACACGTTCATCTTTGTCAATAGTCTAGAGTTATCTTCCTTGACCGAAGATTTTTCGCTACAAAAAGGTGACAGAATCCTATATTAACGCGTAAAAACATAGATAAGGAAAATGCTTCGTTCAAGAAATGGATAACACATCACCGTGTGACATTTTTTTTCTCACTCTTCATAGAACTAAATATATTTGCATTTTTCTGCAGTACCACGGCGAATTCCATCGAGGGGTCACCTGGTAAAACGTTCATTATTTAATAATTGTCTGCCTGTTTTACGAGAATTGAAGAAACAAATAGCGAGAGAAATAATCAAGAAAGAAAATACAAATCACGGCGTTATGATAACATTAAATATGTATTTATACAAGGTCTATATTCTACAGTGTTTGCAAATGATGAAAATGTCGACATTTTCAAAATATTGTCACGTGACCATGGTTTTACCAGATACGCCATTCTCGAGTTTGCTTTTCTACTGATCAGGGTAGATCTGATGGACATTTTAAAGTGTTGCCTGGCATTGTCAGATGGATATAGTGCCTGACAGAGGCCAGAGGAATGATAGCTAGAGGTCTGTAGGATCAGAAGCGAACTTGTACTAAGTTGAATTTGTATTGTGAAGGTGCGAAGCGAGATGAGGCTTTGTCTTGATGTTGTGTATGTCCAATGGAAATCGTGTCTAATATGAGAAAGAGTTTGGGTTTGAAAAAGAACCACCAAGAATATGATTTCTCAGCATAGTGATATGTATCTAAGGAGTCATGCGAGGACGTATGACATTTGAGGCGTGGGTAATGTGATGGAAACGACTTTCGTGTACTTACAAGGTTACAAGTGCGCAAATATTTACAATGCATTTTCCATAGGGGGGGGGGGTTCCCCTGTTTGGCGATTATCTAAAAATAGACGAAGGCTTTTTTCCGTCCCGGGGGTCCTGAAAATGATTAGTACTCATACAGATCTTTCGAATTCAAAAATAAAAAATGGGGGTCTCTGCGGCGATTCTTGGTGTACATTGAGGCCCAAAAAGGGTATATTGAAAAAAGTTTGTTTTTTTTTATGTCGACCAAATCCCATGAAAGGTCAAATTATCATCTCTGGGTTACATTGTTGAAATCAGATTTCCTATTAATCGAATTGTAACATTACACAGTATTCTAATTTAAAACTTTTAATTTGATTATCCACCAATCGTAGGAGTTGTAGTGCTTAATACTAAATACAGCTTTGGGTTCAAAACTGGATCCCTGTTCGAAAGTCAATATTTGCGCACTTGATACCACAAGATTGTGGGAACCAGTTCAAAATTTGTGTACCCTAGATTCAGATTCACAGCAAAGACCCAGGAAGATATTTGATTGGTTTATATTGTTGAAATTATTTCCAGACTGATGAATTATCTAAGTTTTTAAAGTAACGAAAGGTTTTGATAAAGAGTATTTACATTGTGGGGAAAGAAACGCGTATTTGTATATAGAGTTATAAGTATTACACATTATATTGCTCCTATCTTTCGGAGAACCGAAAATAACCTTAGGTCTTAATATCCTGTCCACCCTATATTGCATAATAATAAACTCGTCTAGGAGTAATCCAGGTATCATCGTCAGTGTGTTGACCATCGGTGAATGTGTAACATCGGATCTGTGAATATTAGGACGATTATTCTTTGGAAATAGTGATTTCATGTGATAAAGTGAATATTCTTTAATGTTCTATAATTCCAGAATCCAAATAATATCAAAGGATAAAGCAAACTGCGTGCTGTGCAATTGGCAACCACTGCCCATTGTCTTGTCACATTGTTAAGTGAATGTCTAAAGGTATTGTGAAGTGCGCTTTTGAAAACTGTAAATAACTTTGGTTGTTTGACATCTTGTGTTCTGTTTGATAAGTGATATTCTGCATTTTCGACAGTGCATATTGCTTGTGGCAATTTGACAATGCATATTGAATAGTGCAATTTGCAATACTGTGTTTTTATGTTGATTAGAAGTCGCACAGAATATCTTCATTTTATAGATTTTAAGAATACAGTGCATAGTTTTAGTGATTTTCTTTTGTATATAGTTTAAAGTGCATTGTGTTAATTTGACGCTACGCAAGTGTTTAATTTGACGCTACGCAAGTGCTGAATTCTTTGTGGCAAATTGCTTGCATATTCTAGAAACGGGAATCCGGAGTTATTCTTGTAACGAACCTCTTTTGACCGCTCGAGCTTCCTTTACACGTTACAAATTTGGTGGCAACGGTGGGATTCCCAAGTTTCTACCACTGATGCATTCTAATGTTCATTTTGATGTATGTGAATTCCGTTTTGTATTATCATCTAGTACCGTATATGTCTTAGTTCTATGTGCCAGTCCTTTGGATGAGACTATGAACCGCGGGCCCGTGTTCAGGTCCGTCACATCCTGTGTACGTTAAAGACCCCTCTTTGGTTCCTACGAGCCGATGCTAAAGCAAAATTTGTTAGGGATCCGAAATTTAAGCTTTGGCAGTGACATTTCAAATTGCAGACGTTACTAGTTTTAAAGTTAGAATCGCCTTATATGTGATAAAAGAAACAAAGATAAAGGACATGGATAAATTCAAAATGCGTTTCGATGTAGTGTTTCGAACAGTCAGAAGAATCCCACATACTGTGTTTATGTTAAAGAGGATCATTCTTAATGTAATGTGGCTGAGGGAAATTTGGACATCTTGGTAGACTGGGAATCTATGGGTAGTGCCTCTTGATGTCATCAGGGTAGCTCTGATGGACATTTTTAAGTGTTGCCTGGCATTGTCAGATGGGTATAGTGCCTGACAGAGGCCAGAGGAATGGTAGCTAGAGGTCTGTAGGATTAGAAGCTAACTTGAACCAAGTTGAATTGGTATTGTGAAATGGCAAAGCGAGATGAGGCTTTGTCTTGATGTTGTGTATGTCCAATGGAAATCGTGTCTAACATGAGATAGAGTTTGGGTTGGAAAAAGAACCATCAAGAAGATGATTTCTCAGCATTTGTAATATATATCTTAGGAGTCCTGTGAGGACGCATGACATTTGAGGCGTTGGTAATGTGACGGAAACGCCTTTCGTGTACTTACAAAATTGTGGGAACCAGTTCAAAATTTGTGTACCCTACATTGAGATTCACAGCAAAGACACAGGAAGATATTTGATTGGTTTATATTGATGAAATTATTTCCAAACTGATGAATTATCCAAGTTTTTAAAGAAACGAAACATTTTGATAAAGAGTATTTACATTCTGGGGAAAGAAACGCGTATTTGTATATAGAGTTATAAGTATTACAAATTATATTACTCCTATCTTTCGGAGAACCGAAAATAACCTGTCATACTTCATAAATTAATACTTAGGTCTTAATATCCTGTCCATCCTATATTGCATAATAATAAACTCGTCCGGGGGTACATAAAGAAGCCAAATCCAGGTCTCCTCCCCAGTGTGTTGACCATCGGTGAATGTGTAACATCGGATCTGTGTATATTAGGATGATTATTCTTTAGAAATAGTGATTTCATGATATAAAGTGAATATTCTTTAATGTTCTATAATTCCGGAATCCAAATAATATCAAAGGATAAAGCAAATTGCGTGCTGTGCAATTTGCAACCAGTGATCATTGTCTTGTCATATTGTAAAGTGAATGTCTAATGTTATTGTGAAGTGTGCTTTTGGAAACTATAAATAACTTTGGTTGTTTGACATCTTGTGTTCTGTTTGATAAGTGATATTCTGCATTTTCGACAGTGCATATTGCTTGTTACAATTTGACAATGCATATCGCTTGTAGCAATTTGACAGTGCAGTGTCATTTAGTATGAAACTGTATATCCTGTATATAATATTTTGCAGTGTTTACAATACTGACCATTCAAATAACCTTTTGTTTCATTGTGTTCAAATGAGTGTCAACTTGCTAGGTAATAGGAATTGATTATTTGAACTGTGCATTTTGACCTGGCAACTTGAATAGTGCAATTTGAAATACTGTGTTTTTATGTTGATTAGAAGTTACACAGAATCTCTTTGGATCATTTATAATGTTTTATATTAGTGGATCAATCATTCTTCGGATTGTGAAATAGTGATATTTCGAAGTGCCATTTTCCATAAACATTTTACTATGTGCCGTGTTATTTATCATTTAGAAAGTGCTGATTGTGACTTTTGATTCAAGTGATTTTAAAGACAAAAATGATTGTGCTTTACATGTAAATATGGAATTGTTTATGTATATTTTATAGATTTTTAGAATACAGTGCATAGTTTTAGTGATTTTTTCGTATATATTTTAAGTGCATTGTGGTAATTTTACGCTACGCAAGTGTTGAATTCTTTGTGGAAAATTGCTTGCATATTCTAGAAACGGGAATCCGGAGTTATTCTGGTAACGAACTTCTTTTGACTGTCTAGGTTCCTTTACACGTTAAAAATTTGATGGCAGCGGTGGGATTCGCAAGTTTCTACCACTGATGCATTCTAATAGAAAAAAGAAGGGAAACGGGGAATGTGTCAAAGAGACAACGACCCAAAGGGGAGTAATAACAACTCAAAGCCACCATTAGATCTTCAATGAACGGTGAGAAAACCCCACATGTTCATTTTGATGTATGTGAATTCCGTTTTGTATGATCATCTAGTACCGTTTATTTCTTAGTTCTATGTGACAGTCCTTCGGATGAGACTATAAACCGAGGTCCCGTGTTCAGGTCCGTCACATCCTGCGCACTTTAAAGACAACTCCTTTGTTCCTAGAAGCCGATGCTGAGGCAAAATTTGTTAGCGATCCGAAATTTAATCTTTGGCAGTGACAGTTCAAATTGCAGACGTTACTAGTTTTAAAGTTAGAATCGTGTTATATGTGATAAAAGAAACAAAGATAAAGGGCATGGATAAATTCAAAATGCGTTTCGATGTTGTGTTTCGAACTGTCAGAACAATCCCATGTACTGTGTTTATGTTAAAGAAGATCATTCTAAATGTAACGTGGCTGAGGGAAATTTGGACATCTTCGTAGACTGAGAATCTACGGATAGTGCCTCTTGATGTCATCAGGGTAGATCTGATGGACATTTTTAAGTGTTGCCTGGCATTGTGAGATGGGTATAGTGCCTGACAGCAACCAGAGGAATATTATCTAGAGGTCTGTAGGTTCAGAAGTTAACTTGTACCAAGTTGAATTTGTATTGTGAAGTGGCAAAGCAAGATGAGGCTTTGTCTTGATGTTGTGTATGTCCAATGGAAATCGTGTCTAACATGAGATAGAGTTTGGGTTTGAAAAAGAACCACCAAGAAGATGATTTATCAGCATTAGTGATATGAATCTTAGGAGTAATGCGAGGACGCATGGCATTTGAGGCGTGGGTAATGTAACGGAAACGCCTTTCGTGTACTTACAAGATTGTTGGAACCACTTCAAACTTTGTGTACCCTAGATTCTGATTCACTGCAAAGACCCAGGAAGATATTTGATTGGTTTATATTGTTGAAATTATTTCCAGACTGATGAATTATCCAAGTTTTTAAAGTAACGAAAGGTTTTGATAAAGAGTATTTACATTGTGGGGAAAGAAACGCGTATTTGTATATAGAGTTCTAAGCATTACACATTATATTGCTCCTATCTTTCGGAGAACCGAAAATAACCTGTCATACCTCGAAAATTAATACTTAGGTCTTAATATCCTGTCCACCCTGTTTTGCATAATAATAGAATCGTCCGGGAGTATATAAAGAAGCCAAATCCAGGTCTCATCGTCAGTGTGTTGACCATCGGTGAATGTGTATATAAGGATGATTATTCTTTGGAAATAGTGATTTCATGTGATAAAGTGAATATTCTTTTATGTTCTATAATTCCGGAATCCAAATAATATCAAAGGATAAAGCAAAAAAGAAACAAATATAAAGGGCATGGATAAATTCAAAATTCGTTTCGATGTAGTGTTTCGAACTGTCAGAACAATCCCACGTTCTGTGTTTATGTTAAAGAAGATCATTCTAAATGTAATGTGGCTGAGGGAAATTTGGACATCTTGGTAGACTGAGAATCTACGGGTAGTGCCTCTTGATGTCATCAGGGTAGATCTGATGGACATTTTTAAGTGTTGCCTGGCATTGTGAGGTGGGTATAGTGCCTGACAGCAGCCAGAGGAATGATAGCTAGAGGTTTGTAGGTTCAGAAGTTAACTTGTACCAAGTTGAATTTGTATTGTGAAGTGGCAAAGCAAGATGAGGCTTTGTCTTGATGTTGTGTATGTCCGATGGAAATCGAGTCTAACATGAGATAGAGTTTGGGTTTGAAAAAGAACCACCAAGAAGATGATTTCTCAGCATTGGTGATATGTATCTAAGGGGTAATGCGAAGACGCATGGCATTTGAGGCGTGGGTAATGTGACGGAAACGCCTTTCGTGTACTTACAAGATTGTTGGAACCACTTCAAAATTTGTGTACCCTAGATTCATATTCACAGCAAAGACCCAGGAAGATATTTGATTGGTTTATATTGTTGAAATTATTTCCAGACTGATGAATTATCCAAGTTTTTAAAGTAACGAAAGGTTTTGATAAAGAGTATTTACATTGTGGGGAAAGAAACGCGTATTTGTATATAGAGTTATAAGTATTACACATTATATTGCTCCTATCTTTCGGAGAACCGAAAATAACCTGTCATGCCTCAAAAATTAATACTTAGGTCTTAATATCCTGTCCACACTATTTTGCATAATAATAGAATCGCCTGGGAGTATATCAAGAAGCCAAATCCAGGTCTCATCGTCAGTGTGTTGACCATCGGTGAATGTGTAACATCGGATCTGTGTATATTAGGATGAGTTTTCTTTGGAAATAGTAACTCCATGTGATAAAGTGAATATTCTTTAATGTTCTATAATTCTGAAATCCAAATAATATCAAAGGATAAAGCAAATTGCGTGCTGTGCAATTGGCAACCACTGACCATTGTCTTGTCATACACTGACCATTGTCTTGTCATATTGTAAAATGAATGCCTAATGTTATTGTGAAGTGCGCTTTTGGAAACTGCAAATAACTTTGGTTGTTTGACATCTTGTGTTCTGTTTGATAAGTGATATTCTGCATTTTCGACAGTGCATATTGCTTGTAGCAATTTGACAGTGCAATGTCATTTAGTATGATTCTGTATATACTGTATATAATATTTTGTAGTGTTTACAGTAGTGATATAGTGCACGATCTGTATCAGGGTTAACCCTTTTAACCCTTCTTAGTGTAGGGTTAACCCTCAATTCTAGTATGTGACTCTGGTATGTGACCTTAGTTCTGGTATGTGACCTTAGTTTTGGTATGTGTCCTTAGTTTTGGTACATGAGTACTGACCTTACTTCTGGTATGTGTTCCGGTATGTGAACTCCTTGTACTTATTACATCCATCACAATCCTCGAAAATATTTATAGGCATAAGAATCCAACTTTAGGTTTGCATGTATTTTTTAACTTCTTGTTATTATAAATAAAAAAAAACAAGAGTAATCTTTAAAGTCAAAACTCTAATATCAATCAACAATTGAATAGTGTATGCATGGATGCCAAAAAAGGTACAAAGTCTTTCTAGACTTTTAATCTGTATACATCCTGTTGAGTGAAATGACGACATCTGTAACAAACTCTAAATATTTTTAAACCAAAAATAAAAACCAATGCGGAAATAACACCTTGCCCCCTAAAATGCTAACTTTTGTCAGGTAACTTTAAATAAACTATGCAAGGTCATTGAACTTGTGTATCCAGGTCACTGATACGCATTAACAATTTGATAACAATATATCAAAAATTTTATAGTAATTACCACCCATTTCCAAAAATAAAATATATCCCAACTATGAATTAAATAAAACACAACTACCT
The DNA here is from genome assembly GCA_002080025.1 of Modiolus philippinarum. NCBI lineage: Eukaryota > Metazoa > Mollusca > Bivalvia > Mytilida > Modiolidae > Modiolus > Modiolus philippinarum. Next base: position 43,741 of record MJUU01008937.1, read on the forward strand.
GTTAATCAATTTAAATAATATAAAAATGCCCCACTTTTAAATGATTAACAATTAATCATCCCTAGATTAATAAACAATTAACTTCGCTAAAGACTCAAATCCCTAGAAATTTTGAATCAGCACCATTGCAATGTAAATTTATTACACCAATTAACATAGTATTACTTCAAAATTCATTATAACAATCAAAATCTACAAAAATGGAACTTGGGAACATTAAAGGGAAAATTCGCAAAAAAATAAAAATTCAATATTTTATTCCTCATATCTTAGTAAGCACATAAATATATGTATTATTGTTCAATTGTATCGGATAACTGTACAAGTTACTGTACTGAATTAATTGTGAGCAAATCCCGGTGCATCAACCGCCATATTGTCGTCTTGTCAACTTAAGAAGTCACGATCTGTCCAAATAAATATAATTTCTTTCACTAAATTCAACGATTTGAAATAAGTTATTAAAAAAGAAATGAGAATTTGCAGCTATTTATTCTTAATATATCATTAAATTGATAATATATCCAGAAGTATAACGAAGTTCCCATGTTCACAGTTGAATAAACCGAAAACATTTCATCTACAAGAAGTATATTCAGAGTTATAGTTATGCAGGCTTGTACTGACCATATTGTGTATTAAGTGTTTATTGAGAAGACGGGTGTCAGACCCATCTGACCACTTCTACCTGTATAAATCACTTCACCTTACCTGGAAAAATGACGACCTCGGAGTATAATTCCCTGTTGATACCACCTGCTGTGTACACGATCAACTCCGCAAACACTTTATGCATTGAATCGGTATGAGACACACACCTTAGACTTATTATCCACGTGCCTATAGTCATACATACAAACAGTAGAAACTCGGGTAGAAACCTCTATCTTGTTGTTTTTTTTTCTTGAAACCGATTGCAGTGGTATTTACATTAGACCTACATTTTTATGTCATGCTGTATTGTCGCGCAGGAGACGGCTCGTTTTATGCAGAAAATGAAATTGGTGCAAATTATTTAAAAAAACAAGTCTGATGTAGGCGATTTTTATTTATCGTATTTTCGTGCAAAGTATATTACTTTCTATATAAATGTAAAGTTTTAGGGCAAAATATTCTGGATCGTTGGGACACACAGATGTATAAAATCATAGAGAGAGTCATTTTCAGTAATATAACAATCTAAAAATGCATTAACTTATCATATTATAAAAGTCAATTTCATCAACTTCGCATGCTCAGGGACTTGGTATTGTGCTTGAATCACATAAAACTCATGAACATGGCGTTGAAATAAGACTAAAAAGTGCGATAAAAAGTGTCATAAAACTGCATATAAACGTGCAAATACTAACTTAGGTATACTGAACACAGCCTAATCTCCGTGGTTTACAGTATATAACACAACTGTCTGTATAAACGATTTCGGCATTATAAGTATATAATTTTTTCAGACAATTTGAACCCATGACACATAAGAATTTGAAAGTTTCTTGTATTATAAAATGTTGAAGACATTAAAAAGGCATTACGAAAATCAACCTCTTATAGCGTTATTTCTTTTATATAGAAGCTGGGACTAATACATGTATATTGATCATATTTGTCCCAGACAGAAGTAAACCGAAGTTTGATCACAGGCGGATTCGGCTACTGAAAAGGGGTCCAAAAAAGGGTCTACGCTAATTTGTCATATTTTGTCAAACTGCTGCACGAAATAAATCATTTATAACCCCTAATTCAATCTCTTCAGATCATCCAGTTTTGAGCCGGGTGAATGACACTTTTTACTGCGTGTGACCTCCTGAATGAATTGCATCTAATTTCATCCCGTTTCCGTTATTTATTTAATATCAGTGAAGTAATTTAAATAAGATTTGTGTATTGTGTTATAAGCGATTTTTTTTTTCAAAACAAGAGTGTGCCTTTTCTACCTGTAATTAGTGCAGCACAGGCCACATTTACCTTTAGGGCATGCAACAGGTAAATTTGACACGGGACATGATTATGTATATTTGGTTGTTAATTAACCTCTAATGATTACATCACTACATAGGTATTAATTTTTCGGAGCACGCGAGCGTGTGTGAGCACACATATTTTTTACTCCCTACATTGTTTTGAGGATAATGATAGAGAATTAATGTTTTTGTTATTTTGAACTACTTTTCTGATATCTTTTGCATCGATTTAAAACATAAACAACCAATTTTATTTCTTAGTTAATTTAGTATTTAGTTATTCTACGAAGAAGTTATGCAGAAAGAAACAATAAGATTTTGACAAAAGGGTAACACGCTTGTCCTTGTTTTTCTACAGTAATTAGTCATTTCATGATCTCACTCGAACGCTTTAAATAACGATATAAACAGTGGTATGATTGTTTTTTAAAATGACCGAGATCTAGCCAAGTGACGTCACTCAGCTAAACTTTGTAGCAGAAATGAATAATAAATATCGTTTTTCTCCTAAACCCGTGCGAATTTTTACTTTAAACTTGGTCAACATGTTCACAATGTTACTTAGAGTAAATTAAGGTCCTATACAAAATTTAGTGAATTTTCCCTTTAAAGAAAGGATGGCATAGAAGAATGCGAAAAGCTTGAATTGTAAAAAATGAGGGTCAATATAAAATGCAGTCGACATGGATACTTCTAATGTCTCAGATTGAGTGAAAGCTATATATGTATAGAATAAAATGTAAAAAATATCGAAGAAATGTCCACCCTTTCTTCTCAAAAGCAAAATAATGACTACCCATTTATCAAAACATTTAAAAACAGCAAAAAATGGCAAACTGGGAGCAAATTGAAGGTGGCAATTTCAACAGCTAAGTGAGGAAAATAAAAAGACAAGAGTAAAATATAAAATGAAATATAATGTAAATAAACAATAGTAGAATCAAACCGATTAAAAACTGCATAATAACATAAAATGTCACCTTCCCCTTGAGTATCTCTTTAATAGTAAAGCAAACACACACAACTGTGATATCAATATTCTTCTGAATTCATAAGGCATCGACTTGATTGATATATCTTACAACTTATACCTGAATATTTTGATAGTAGAGAACTGCCTGATGTTTCGTACTCTTACAAAATATGTTTTTTAATTACTCTTCGGTTACCTGTGATGCTTATATCGAGAGGAACTACCCTAGTAACTGTGACTGTTTCACATCTCCGTATCGCTATGACCCGTGTGGTCACATCTTAACAGGGGACATACACATCATTGGCAACAAAGAAGTTCGACAATTCTTCATGAAAGGGCCGAAATTTCACCCTCCTTCCAACAAAACTGGGAAGCTTGTTTTAATATCATTAAAAATGTAAAAGAGAAGGCACAGATAAATACGTACTTAATGTATTTAAACATAAAATAATTAGCGTTGTTTTAAACAGAATAACTTTTATAAAAAAAAACTATGTTGAACCACATCATAAGATGTCTGTAAGCAGATTAAAGTCGGCATTGAAAGATCTATGTCAAAAATGTTTTGCGCCTGTTGACAAAGTCGCTAACAACTTTGTCATCATTTGAAAAAAAAATATACTATATCGATGTACATCAAAATGAATTAACCACGTCTAGCACTTTTCTGTGTACGACCTGTAGCGAAAACGAATTGACTAGACAACATTACAGACACCGAATTTCCAAGTTCCACCGAAAGATAACATCTTATTTATTGGGCTAAATAACTCCACAAATACCCTTACAAGCAGAGATTTATTTCAGCCTCAAACAATTGCTCTACTACAAATGTATCCATTCATTTCACTAGTGTTCTTACTTGTATAAAAGCTTTAGTAATAAAGCGTTAATTACTTTTGGTATATAGATAATAGTGTTGCACACAGCTCTTTGTAATATGAATGATAATGTGTTGGTAAGTTGAGCTGCAAAGGTAGAATATATGATTCCGAATGCCAACAGTGATGAAAATCATCTCTTTAAACCTGTTAACATCGGAAAATCCACCAAGGTCTTCGGCTGGATTTGAACCCCTGCTTGTTGTCATCTATGGCAACACCGCCTGCACTATGTCCAGCGCCCTAGACCACTCGGCCACCTACGCTATATAAAAATATAGCTTTCGGTAACCGGGTCATTCCTCCCCGTAGGAAATCTAGAGTTGTAACATAGTACACGATGAACATAAGGTGGGTAGGAAATAGATAGAAGAAGGATAAGGTTGCAACAGGTAAGATACATTAGGTATATAGATAATAGTGTTGCACAGAACTCTTTGTAATATGAATGATAATGTGTTGGTAAGTTGAGCTGCAAAGGTAGAATATATGATTCCGAATGCCAACAGTGATGAAAATCATCTCTTTAAACCTGTTAACATCGGAAAATCCAGCAAGGTCTTAGGCTAGATTTGAACCCCTGCTTGTTGTCATCTATGGCAACACCGCCTGCACTATGTCCAGCGCCCTAGACCACTCGGCCACCTAGGCTATATAAAAATATAGCTTTCGGTAACCGGGTCATTCCTCCTCGTAGGAAATCTAGAGTTGTAACATAGTACACGATGAACATAAGGTGGGTAGGAAATAGATAGAAGAAGGATAAGGTTGCAACAGGTAAGATACATTAGGTATATAGATAATAGTGTTGCACACAGCTCTTTGTAATATGAATGATAACAAGCAGGGGTTCAAATCCAGCCGAAGACCTTGCTGGATTTTCCGATGTTAACAGGTTTAAAGAGATGATTTTCATCACTGTTGGCATTCGGAATCATATATTCTACCTTTGCAGCTCACCTTACCAACACATTATCATTCATATTATATAGAGCTGTGTGCAACACTATTATCTATATACCTAATGTATCTTACCTGTTGCAACCTTATCCTTCTTCTATCTATTTCCTACCCACCTAATGTTCATCGTGTACTATGTTACAACTCTAGATTTCCTACGAGGAGGAATGACCCGGTTACCGAAAGCTATATTTTTATATAGCCTAGGTGGCCGAGTGGTCTAGGGCGCTGGACATAGTGCAGGCGGTGTTGCCATAGATGACAACAAGCAGGGGTTCAAATCTAGCCGAAGACCTTGCTGGATTTTCCGATGTTAACAGGTTTAAAGAGATGTTTTCATCACTGTTGGCATTCGGAATCATATATTCTACCTTTGCAGCTCAACTTACCAACACAGTATCATTCATATTACAAAGAGCTGTGTGCAACACTATTATCTATATACCTAATGTATCTTACCTGTTGCAACCTTATCCTTCTTCTATCTATTTCTTACCCAACTTATGTTCATCGTGTACTATGTTACAACTCTAGATTTCCTACGAGGAGGAATGACCCGGTTACCGAAAGCTATATTTTATATAGCCTAGGTGGCCGAGTGGTCTAGGGCGCTGGACATAGTGCAGGCGGTGTTGCCATAGATGACAACAAGCAGGGGTTCAAATCCAGCCGAAGACCTTGCTGGATTTTCCGATGTTAACAGGTTTAAAGAAATGATTTTCATCACTGTTTGCATTCGGAATCATATATTCTACCTTTGCAGCTCAACTTACCAACACATTATCATTAATTACTTTTGGAGTATTAAAAACACTATCTAAGTCTTAGATAAATTTCAATCTATTAAAAACACGGTTTTAGCTATTGACAGTTATGATTTGTTTACGCTATATACAACTCTTCCGCATAATTACTTGGATAACTCATTAAATGGTCTTTCAACTTTTTCTGGTCTTCAATGCATATGCTGAAACAAAAAGCAAGAATTTTTCTCCAATACAACAAAAAAAAATCATTGTTCCTGGACATGTGATGATATGATTAAGGCACGGGATCCCATACTTGATAACATTTTTGTTCGGTTTGCAACGTTGTTTATCAACAGGTCATCCGAATTCCAATATATACGAATTGTGCCCCTCTAATTGCAGACACTTTTCTCTTCTGTTAAGAACAGGATTTCACGAAGAAATTACAAAATTGAACCGTTGATGATAGTGACGAACTTTAACCTATTTTCAATGAAGACATAGCAAAACTGATGTTACAGAAAAACGATTATTGTTATGATTACGTAGACTGTGAAGACAAATTTCAAGATACGATAGTGTCACCAAAAGGAGGCCTTCTTCAATATACTGTCGGAAGAAACTAGTTCCGCCAAAAACTATCAACATGCTCAAGATGCGTGAAATACCATGAGCATACAGAATTAAGGACTGAAGTTTTCGAGCGATTCTGCGACATTTATATGGAAACTATGGGTTGGGCCCTGCCAACTGATATACATCTCCAGGTAAAATTACTTTTCACTTAAATTTTATGTACCATCTTACCAGAGAACCTAATGCTTACACCATAAACATGCATCATTTGGAATAGTTAACATCACAACGGTTACCTTAAACTTGAAAATATCCATTAAAAACCCTTTACTTCTTACTAACAACATATATACCCAAATCCCTCACTATCAGACTAGGAACATATAGTATTTACCCCCTTTTTGTATCTTGTCATAATATTTATCTTATTTTCTTTGTAATTTGACAACCGTTTTAATTTACATTTTTCAGTTTAAATTTTTTTTCTGTTGCAAACTGATTCAAAGGCTTTAAAAATGAGTGGGATTTCGTTAGAGCTCATCACTGATGCAATGATGCATTTGATGGTAGACATGCGAACCAGAGGGAGATGACATTTCTGTAAGTGATATGCCAAAGTCAACAATACATACATGAAAGATTTCAATGCAACGAAAACGTCTTCACACATACTAATTAACTGATTGTAGAAATTTATATGGTGCTTGCATGAAACAACATCTACCTACCGGTCTGTTTAGATAAAGTCGACAAATTAGCACCCTCTCACAAAAAGGTGATGAAAGAGGACCTCTCACGCTTCAGTAGACACCTCTGGGAAGATTTAAATAGAGAAAAATCTCGACTTTTCGCTGAAAAAAGTTCGTTCCTTCACTAAAGTACACACCACGACTTTTTTTGAAATAATTCTTTTATTGAACATTGGTCCGTAGCATGTGATATACCAATGCGAAGCTAATATTAAGTCACATCAGCACGTTCAAATTCATAATTGTATAACAAAGAATAAAAAAAGGTTTCCATTACTGTCCTATGTTAATTTTTCTTGAAATATGGAGTGGAGTGCCCGATTGATCCAGCACCTTTATTTACAAAAGTGAACACATGTTTCTTTTGTTATTCAAATGTCCAGGATCGCGTCTATCGCAACTATATCGCAACTGCTTTGAATGTGGTAGTTAAGTTAATTTATTTGCAAAAAGGTCATTCAATGTAAAGCAAACACTTTT
>MJUU01008939.1:0-11877 GCA_002080025.1 Modiolus philippinarum
TGATTTTTCTTCCGTAGTGCGACAGTGTTTTACCAGCAGACTAGATTGCTTGAGCTAGCCGTCAGTTTAGCGGCGAGCACTCCTTGACCCTTCTTTCAAAATTACGTTTTGTCTTATGCTTTTTCTGTTCCAAGACAGTGGTCATTGAGTTAGTAGTCTACCTGTTTTGGGTTTTATTCGCGTGTTTATGATACTATAGGGAAACGGGATAGAGAAAGGGGAGGTTTGGGTACCCATAAACCGGTTTAACCCTACCACTGGCTTTTGCTGGTGCCGGTACAAAGTCCGGCTATCCCGAGTTCCTATCGTTATTTATGTTTGTCTCTTGTTTTCATTATTGTTTTTCTGGTGCAGTTTGCTTGTAAATTGTGGCATGTGATTGTAGTTCCTGGCCATTGTAGGTGTTTGCTGTTTTCCTGTTTTTGTAATTATATCTCTCTGTTAAGAAGTCTAAATTATCTATAGATGTTGAACAAATTGTAAAAGCAATAAAATATAACAATAGTTTGCAATCAGTGAAGTGCTGACATTCAAATAAAAGTTTATAAAAAGGAGGTAACTTTTTGAGATTTCGCTTTTTTATGCCCCCAGATCGAGGATCGGGGCATATTGTTTTTGTCTTGTCTGTTTGTCCTTTTGTCTGTGCGTCCGAAACTTTAACCTTGGCTATAACTTATGAACTATGTAAGGTAAACTTTTGATACTTGGCAGGTGTATAGGTCTTGTCAAGAGAAATATAAACATGCAAAACAAAATTAGGTCAGGTTAAAGGTCAAGGTCACAGAGGTAAAAAAAGGGGTGAAATCGACTGTTTTGCCATATTTGACTGTAGAATCCTTATTATTTATCATATTGAGACGTGATTTATAAAAAGGAGGTAACTTTTTGAGATTTCGCTTTTTTATGCCCCCAGATCGAGGATCGGGGCATATTGTTTTTGTCTTGTCTGTTTGTCCTTTTGTCTGTGCGTCCGAAACTTTAACCTTGGCTATAACTTATGAACTATGTAAGGTAAACTTTTGATACTTGGCAGGTGTATAGGTCTAGTCAAGAGAAATATAAATATGCAAAACAAAATTAGGTCAGGTTAAAGGTCAAGGTCACAGAGGTAAAAAAAGGGGTGAAATCGTCTGTTTTGCCATATTTGACTGTAGAATCCTTATTATTTATCATATTGAGACGTGATTTGTTTCATGTTATTGCTAATAAAATTGCGCAAAGAGTATGCCAACAGATCTGAGGTGGCATTTACCGTTTTTGGGAAACAAGAGGCCCAAAGGGGACAAATCGAAAAAAAAATGAATTTTAAAATTTTTGGTCAGATCTTGGTGCAGTGTTTTTCTGTAGGTTACTTAAAGCATAGACACTTGTTTAAACAGATAATTTAACCATTAAAACCATTTCAATAAACAAGAGGCATAAGGGACTTCATCTATTTCAGAATAAAAGGGTTGAATTTGGTGTTTTGATGGTAATAAACATCTTTTGAACTATGTAATATAGACTTTTAATACTTTGCAAGTGTATAGGTCTAGTCAAGAGGAACAAAATTATGCAAAAGAATTAGGTCAAAGGTCAAGGTCACAGGGGTCGAAAAGGGGTTAAATTGGGTATTTTCATATATTTTACTGTAGAATCTGGGGGCATATGTAATGTCTCACAACCACATCTTGTTTTAAATATATATATAAAAAAAATAGAAAACGGGCATTTTGTGCAATATTTTTACAGTTATGTTATTTTAAAAAACATATTGTTCCAATTTTTTGATAGTAATTATTAGAGTGTATATTACTTTTTAAATTTTTCCGAGAAATTGTAATTAAAAAAAAAATAATTTCTATCCAAAGCGTTGCCTCATTTTTTTCATTAAATTTGAATAAACATAGTCATTATTATGTCAGTAATAATAATCATTTTCATTGGAAATTTTCTGGTAGTTGCATTTTTTTTTTACAAAAACCCGCAACTAAAGGGCATTATTTCAATGCAAAGTTGGCAACAGAAACTTGGTTAAATTTTGAGTTGTCTGTCTTTGCTCTTGCATACCTACATTGTATTTGCTTTCCAGATGACAATAAACCTTTCCCTGTAATAGATTAAAGACCAAACTGCCTTTTCAGTTCTACCGTTGATTTTTTTCTCAAATTTTGTGACAAAGTAGTTTGTGACTTAAAAGAAAATTTTCAGCGAAAAAAATGGGGGGTCACCGACTTAATTTTGTCGCTATGGTAACTCGAAGTTAGCATTGTTTCCAGAATTATCGTTTTCGTTCACACTTTCTTTAAATGAATGCTATTTCTTTATTTTGAAACTTAGAATCAAAATTCCTTTTTCTGGTTTAAATATAGATCAATACATGTCCAACTAAAATTAAAAACTATTATTTGTATGACTGTGGGGTGTTAAGAAATAACAATTTTCTGATTCCGCCAAAAATTATTTGTAAGATCAAAATAAAATTATCCGTATAACAAAAAATTGACCGTTGATTTTTCAACGATAATCAGTTCATAACTAAATATAACCATACTCTTTACATTGATATGAAAAAAACCATATGTCACCGAACTCATAAAAAGGTTATTAGCATTTTTGTCTCCTTTTTATCGTTTGTTTGCCAGAGTTACGTTGTCCGCCTCTCTGACGTCATAGTAAAGATTTCCCGCAAAAAAGTTCATCTGGACAGTTGAATGAAGCGAACATGTTTCTATAGGCGTCAATAGCACCGAATATAATGACAGTCTGTGATATGTTACATCCTAAAAAAAAAGTAGCCGCAAATTTTGCCGCGACTTTTCTCCAAATATCTTTTTAAGTAAATGTTAAAGGATGACATGGCATAAAGCCAATTTTTTTGCCCATCTGAATAAACAACAAACAAGCACCATATATGCAAATAAGTAATCCATCGGCAATGGATTTTTGTGTCTTTTCATTGGTTCGTTGATTTGCGTAAATCATTCATCAATCACTCCCACGTCGAATTTCTTTAAAATTTGACTGAAATTAACATTAAAGTCTTTGGTAAATATTTTTATTTGAACTCTGATTATTTTGGTAAATACGCCAAAATTAGCGGCAAAAAATTAGAAAATGATGCATATATGCTTTATTATGGTCTTATTTAAAACAAAATAGCTACCGCGATTTTAAATCGTTGTGGGTACTTTATAAAGATTTAAAATCAATAAATATGTTCCATCAAAGTGTAAAAAAGTGTTTTACTTTTCAATTATAAGACTTTGACGGAAAGTTTGCATTTCAGCATGGTTTATATGTGCTGTCTTGAACAAATATTTTTAATGAATCGATCCTAGCTGTATAAAATGAAAACGAAGAACGTTTACGGTTTACCGTTATTTTTGTATCATCGATGTATTTTGTGTTTTCACTTAATATATGTTGTAAGACAGTGTAAGATGTACTGGAAAGACAACCCATTTTTGACTTTAGCTGTAATATAAGTCCTTGCTGTAGCACTGGAGACAAAACGTTTTAATTTTAGCTGTTTTTAGAGACAATGTGTTATGGTTTTTGTATGAAGTATTTAGTAGACAACAACAACAAATTTTGGTTTTAGTTGTACTGAGGATACTTAAGTGACACGGAGGAGACGGAGCTGTACTGAAAAGGCACCATGTGAAAATGCAAGGTCTTTTATTTTCTGATAATCTTGTTAATAGCTCGTACCATTCTTTGCTGTTTCATTATCAAGATGGAAGGATGTTTAAGTTTTGTAATCATTTCATTCAAAGCATAAGATATTTATGCTTTAAGCTTTTACACATCGAAATCGTTCGCGATGTATGTAAACGATAATTGAACACAACGAATATGAGCCGCTCAGGATACTTCACTTGAAAATTAATAATACATACAAATCATGAAATCAATTTTCAAAATATCCATCCAATTTTCAAAGCCCAGGTATCTAATGGTTCGAACGCTGATGTTGGCTCTGCTGAACATGAGTAAATGTTTCTAAGGCACGGACAATTTGATTTTCAGGGGGAGGGGGGTGGGTCTGATATTTTTTAGAAAAAAATTTCTGGCCCTGATTTTTGCTTAAAAAAAATTTACTGACCAGCATCTGGGTTGAAAAAAATAATCTGGCCCTGATACTGTCCATTAGCAAAAAAATCCTGGCTCAAGAAAAATTTCTAGCATAGTGTTAACGTGAAAAAAAAATTATCTGGCCCTCTGAAATCAAATGGTCCGTGCCTAAATGGAAATGTTGAACTCGAAGAAAAGCGTTTAACTTAATAACTGAAGAGATTTTCCATTTCTTAGAAATATTAAAACACAAGATTTTTTTGTTACCTAGTATGTGTTTGTGGTATTGAATAATGGCGGTATGAAAACATTGAAAATTTGATCTCATTGAAATGAAACTTGTGACACTCGCTTGACCGTCGTAATAAGTGCGTCCAAACCTGGCCTCACTAACAGGATGTGATTTGACTAACTCAAGATTTTGCTATGACTGACGGTGTATTTGTATTAAGTAGATGACAACGGAAAATACTACATTGTGCCTTGATTGTATATAATTTAGTCTGTTTGCTTTTATATCCAATGTCACTGTGTTTTATTTCATATTGAAGTTGTTCACAAACTCCAAGGATAGGACAGATTTATTGAAACGGTGCTATTGTCTATATTTCTAGTGCTTTTATATTCAGAACCGACTGTACATGTACTGCATCCGTTGCGAAGATAATGTGTCAGCAGTGCAGGTTCAAAAATTATCTGTTTTTCTTCTGCCATCCAAATCGTTTTTGAAAGCGTGTCTGTCTGTTTCCTGCCCGAATTAATTTTAAACATATCAAATGCCGTTTGACACTTCCCCTCCCCCTTTCCCGTCACATATGTTTCGCGATTTTTAATAAACCATCCATTCAAGCAGGAAGCCATTTTATTTTCTAAAAAATATCGCGAAAGTAAAACGCCGTTTCGCGGATTTTCTACAAGACGTCACAGACGTTTTAGGAAACAATGTAAATGCGCTGTTATATGCGTACAAACAATAGGCTGTTTGGTCTTTAAGTCTGTTTTTCGCTACTGTATTTAAGTACACCACCTGAATTGACATGATCAACACGGTAGATGTCTTATAGCAAGCGGGAGCAGATTCTTACCCTACCAGTGCACACGATCTCGCTCGTGACTTTATATTTGGTCCCTCTTGTTCATCCGTTGTTTGTCTCCATTTTTTCTGTTCTTATTAGCTCACCTGGCCAAAGGCCATGTGAGCTTTTGCCATCACTCGGCGTCCGTCGTCCGTCCGTCCGTTCATCGTCCGTCCGTCCGTCCATTAACTTTTATTCAAAGATCTTCTCCTCTGAAACTACTAAGTCAATACTAATCAAAATTGACCTTAATCATCACAAGGGTATGCTCTTTCAAGTTTGTGATTTTTATGACCGTAGACCAAACAACATGGCTGCTGTTACTAAAAATAGAACATAGGGGTAAATTGCCGTTTTTTGCAAATTACTCGAAAACCATTACAGAGATCAAAATTCTGACATGAGGGCAAAAATGATCAACATGATGAGATCTACCTGCCCTGCAATTTTGAAGAATATCCGTTTACTCGTCTTGGAGTAATTGTCCCCTTTCCGTAAAAGTTTCAGTTTTTCGATACTTTTAGTCTTATATATTGAAAATGGTAGAAGATAGAAGTGAAGTACATACAACAAAAATGGTCAGCATAGTAAGATCTACATGTCCTGCAATTTTGAAGAAAATCTGACAACCCACGTAGGAGTTATTGACGCTTTTTCTTTGAATTTTTTGAACGTTTTTACTTTCATTTCAAAAACTGTTTGAGATAAAGGTTAAATGTGAATTGCAAAAGTGTTGAGGTTTTCCGGAACTACAATTTCTAAATATGTCCAGCAGGTTCGGATCTCATCCAAGATGACCGCCAGCAGGGAAGATAGTTTAACAAAGGACCCTATGGGAAATGCATTCAAAGATCTTCTCCTCTGTAACAATTGAGCCAATGGGGACCAAATTTTGTCACAGTAGTCTTTGGATTGTCCCCTTTAAAGTTTGTGATTTTTATGTTCGTACTTCATCCAAGATGGTCGCCAGCACGGGACATAGTTTAACATAGGACCCTATGGGAAATGTATTCAAAGATCTTCTTCTCTGGAACTACCGAGTCAAACTGAACCAAACTTAGTCACAATAGTCCTTGGGTGGTCCCCTTTAAAGTTTGTGATTTTTACGTTCGTACCTCATCCAAGATGGCTACCAGCGTGGAGCACAGTTTAACATAGGGACCCTATGGGAAATGCATTCAAATGTCTTCTCCTCTGAACCCACTGAGCCAACTGGAACCAAATTTTGTTACAATTGTCTTTAGATGTTTCCCTTCAAAGTTTGTGATTTTTATGTTCATACCTCATTCAAGATGGCCGCCAGCAAGGAACATAGTTCAACATAGGGACTCTATCGGAAATGCATTCAAATGTCTTCTCCCGTGAACCTACTGAGCCAATTGGAACCAAACTTGGTTACAATTGTCTTTGGGTGATCCCTTCCGAAGTTTGTGATTTTTAGTTTGTACCTCATCCAAGAATGAAAATATAACACCTGGTGAACTGATTTATAGTATGCATGGGTGGTCTATTGGTGACAGTGAATAAAACCAGTCACCAAGTGAGCGATACAGGCTCATGTGAGCCTCTAGTATACTTATGTGATGTTTTTGTTTCTCGGTGTTTCCAATATTACCATTGTCCTTAGGTAATTCTTTTTGGACCTACGGTTCGGTTATCTCTTACTTGATAATTAATATAGAGAAGATACCAGGAAACACTTACAGTGGCTGAAAATTACAATCACAGGCCTCAATCAACCAGGGAACTGCACAAGAAAAACTATTAAAAGACAAAATACAAACGTAGACAACAGTCCACATGGTAACTACACTAGAAAAAATACGTAACAGACTAGGGACAAACGTAGAAAACGATAGGAACTCGGGATTGCGGGACTTGGTATCGTTACTAGCAAGAGCTAGCGGTAGGGTTAAACCGATTTATGGTTACCTAAATCTCTCCTTTCTGTATCTTGTTTCCTCAGGGTATAATAATCACACAAATAAAACCCAATACACGTAGAATACTAACAATCTTGAGAAGGACAGAATAAGACAAAACATAATATAGAAAGAAGGGTCAAACTGTGGGATAGCTCAAATAGCTTAGTTTGCGGGTAGAATACTGTCGCACTACGGAAGAAAAAAAATCAGCTCGTTATATTTTTCAATACATCAGCATATCCTTAAGACTTAGTCCTTTGTTGAAACTCCTTACCAATAGGCGGAAATCATTTTAGGATATTAGCTTTTTGCTGGAAACTGTAACAAATCTGAAATGGATCGTGATGTCAGTTATGTACAGGTATCATTCACCAGTACCTAGGGTCAATTACTTAAATTTTCAAAGATTGTTTCATTCGACACTTATATTTCAAAATGAGAGCTAATGACCTTACATTAATGAAAGCTTTCTCGCATATGTAAAACCCCGTCATATGGGACGAAGACCATCAAGATCTTAGTACGTTCTTAAAACTTTCTGGAACGTAGTGAAAACGGGATAAAAATATAGCTTTAAAGTTTTTACAACGATTTCTCTACGTCAGTGCTAAGATCGCGATACGTCTTTAAAGTTTATGACCAAGTTCCTTGTAGGTCTATTAAGTCCTTACTACGTTTCTTCTGCGTTCATCACGTCTTTACTACTTTTAAACTACGTTTTTTCTACGACTCCACTGCGACCACCCAGTTTGAAGTAGGTCTTCAATACATTTGTACAGAGTTTGTACTAGAGACAATAAAAAAAATAAATCATTGTCGCCATATACTTTGTGGGGTCGAGGTTCTTTTTTGTAAAATTTATCCCAAGCGTTACCGATAACAAAAAAAAACAAACAAAAACAAAAACAAATGTCTATACTAAAATGACAAAGTATCGGACAAACATGTTTTATTTCAATTCTTATATAGGAATTTTACCAGTTTAGGAGCAGACTGATTGGATCGGCAACATTGACTTCAATTTTTTAATAGCTTCATTCTCCCATAATCTCCACTTGATATTCTACTCGACGGTGCTGACAAACCGGGTGTTACGGGTTTGATTTGTGGCCCTGTCACACTATTACGTTCTAACCAATGTTCGAAAACTTCTAAATTTTAGTAAAAAACGATAGCACTTGCTGAAGAATTTGCAGAAATTCTCTTTTAGGACACCTGATGATTTTCAACAAGCGGTAAACTAATACAAAAAGCAGAACAGGACATGCCATTAAAAAAACAAATTTTACTAGCATACTTGAAGTATGCAGAACACATGCACAAAGGGCGTCTAACGAACAGTCGCACGCCTGCATGGGTGAAAGACCATATTTTGATGATATTTGTTCAGATCAGTTAATTATTTTTCCAAGTCAAATCAAACGATGTTTAAATAGAAGAGAAATCGAAAGATGTGCAGAATTACAGGATAGGTAACACCAAAGAAGACCACAGATTTAATTTCAAATCATCTCAATCAATGTGACGATGAAACAAAGCATTGAATTACATTCTGTAAAATGAATTTTTTTTTTAACTTACTCCATAAACCAGTCATTTATAAAACAAACACTGGCTGATACATTTTACTGTACACGTTAATTCAAGGATTCATATGTTCGTTCATACACATTGTAAACAACAAGCGATAAGCGTGTGTATACCATACCCCTGACGTTCATCCAATGTGTGCATATTGTATGTTTATCAACCAAATGTTTGCAAACATTGCAAATTTTGAGCATTTTCAAACCTTTTCGACCCTATCGATGTTACACAACGCATGCCAGTGTGTGCAGCATTTTGTGACTTATTAATATCCCGCAGTGTTAAAAAGTGAAAGAATCACTTTTCACAGAAAATGTATGAAAAAAAAATGTATAAATGGTTCAATATTGGTAGTTTGGTTAAGAATTGAACTATTCTATGTTCTCTTTTGTGCATGCGCCAATGGTACTTGATTGCAGTAATTGAGAGGCTCCATCTTAAAACATTGTTCTTGGAAAGCCTTATCTTTATAAAAAATATAAGATGCCTTCATGGAGTTTCGTCAAAATGTTAGCAGTGCCGGATCTCAATTTCCAGAATATATTTATAGTGGAGCGGCCAGGAGGCAAATTTTCAAAATTTATAATACCCGAAAGCCCCATGGAGTTTTATTGTCTTAAACGAAATTGTAATGTTTGTTCTTTCAGAAAATGGCTGTCGTCGCTATCTGACACGGTCCAAACATACTTTATTTAAAGGTCAAAGGTCATAGCCCTTAGAGCTGTGTTTTAAGTTTGCCGTAGTATAACTTTCTAATCTTTTGATATTATTTTCAGATATTTTGCAAATAAGTGAATCACAACAAAGTTTAATATTTGGTACCATTTGACTTTCATATAACGTTCACCTTTGACCTTGAGGTCAAATAATTGTTTTCAAGTAAAAGATTTTCCAATTTACAAATAAATTGTACTGGAGTAGTCTTATTGGAACCGAATTGAAAATGCATAAAAGTTCGATCTGTGCTTCTATAGCTTTCATTGAATTTGACCTCACTCAAGGTCAAATAAGGCAAATTTTCTTACTTATTTAAATTTAGTACAAGGGTGACCCAGAAGAAGTTATTTGATACACGTTTTTACTATTTTACAAGGTGTCTGCAACAGTTATGACTCATGTTAGTCATTACAAATGAAGATTTCGGGTGAGTGTGTGTCTGTGTTTGGGGGGGGCAAACATCTAAATGATTCTTACGTTTGATATTCCCAAAAAACACAAAGCACAACATATGAATCTTCGCATTTAAGTTAAGAAAAACTAGGTTTTCTTAAAACAAAATCTGTCCGGTTCATACTTGTTAACTTAAAAGCGGCTTGTTATTTACTTGAACAAGGCTTCTTTTTGCGTAAAATACGAAAGGTTATTCTTAAAGAGAAAGCCGAAAATACATTGGTCCATCGGAAAAAAAAAAAACAACTCAAGAACGGACACTAAATGTGTGAGATAAAATAGTGCTTTATGCCAAGTATTGACAGTTTCCATTTAAGAATAAAACAGATGCAACGTTTTAATTAAAGAAAAAAATCGGCCATGAGCAATAGCCCATCAACTACATACAAATGCTTGTCAAGGCGGGATCCAGATATTTAGAAAAGAGGGGTTCCAATTTGAAGTGAAATGATGTTTCGCCGAGCGGCACGAGGCTCGAAACAATTTTATTATTTCTTAGTAAAACATCAGGATATTTATTAAAAATCAGGATTGTCCAAAAAAGGGGGATGGGTCCAACCCCCGGAACCTTCACTTGTATCCGCCAATGATGTCGATGGCGTAAACAAAACTAAAATTTTTATATATAATATGCATTCTCCAAATTGTAACCAAACGTTCTAAAATTGACAATCTTTGTAATAATGAAGTACTTTTTCAAAACAGAAAAACGACGATACACGCAAACACACAGAATTTACATAGGTTCATAATTTTGAATATGCACACAAAAGCACAACAGGACGCAATGATATATCTTGTTGGATTTTTCTCTGCAACAAATTCCCGCTAAATAACTTATAGTGAAATATTTAGCAATTTACCAAGAAACATTAGCCTTTTGGATGTTTTATGATTTCAGAAAATTTAAGTTTTCTGGGGCAATAAATTAAAGTTAGGACACATATTTTGTGAGATGTAGCTATTTTCACCTTTAGAACGCTTTGTCGTTTTCAGTTTTTGCTTAACATAACAGAGATGGACACCGATTTGACGGAACAAGTACATTTCCGCATTTTCATATCTAAACTATACGAACACACCCAATACACAAACACACCCTTTAGTTAATTACGCCCTTTTAAAAGGTGAGCAAATAAGAACAGTATAAACACGTATCACGTATTTTTTGAATTGTACTAATGTCAAATATACATCAAGCAAATAGAAATATTGTTGAAATATCATTCAAAACAGACTGTCTGGTAAGGGGTAAATTATAAAATTATGACCAAATCGGTACAACACCGTTCAAATACGGTAATAGAATATTTGAAAAACACAACTTTAGATCAAAATTTTGACGCGGAGAAATGATGCATTCTGGAAACAAATACGCCAAAAATTACGTAAAAAAATGGTCAAATCAGTTATGAGACATAATTAACATATATGTAAAAGATTAAAAGGTAGGTGCTAAAAACATCAAGTTTAATGCTTAATTTTACCAAGTTTGTAAACGGCCGTACTTGGCTATGTTTGAACTTATAAGGGTGTATTGATGAATAATTAAGTACACTATTGCATGATTTTTGTATCTGTTGTATTGAGTTGTAAGAAGAACTTGTGAATTCAATAAAATTTCATACAAAGCAGTCCTGTGTGTATATTGAAGAGTAGGGTAACGTCAAAAGTCGCCATATTTTACGTCAAAGGGACCACAATTTAACTCGACGACAGGCATTTTCTGACAGTTGAAATGTTGACAAATGATATTAAGCAATAAAATTCCATGGGGCTTTTGGGTAATTTAAACTCGTTAAATAAGCGACTTTTTTTAATATCCGTCGTTCTACTATTAAATACCACTTGTCATGTAATTGGTATATTTAGAATATTTATCATTGTCCGTCTTATCGTAAAACTAAAATAAAATAAAGAGTGCTGTGCGGCAGTTCATGTAAGCATAAATAAACAAACGAGTTAAAATTCTTGTCGAACTGCGATAAAAGGTAAAACAAAAAATAATATATACACATATCAAAACATAAAAGATTAAAAAACAAGCAGACAGAGGTAGGGAT